>MU224648.1:27450-63389 GCA_018584345.1 Thuja plicata | reverse complement strand
CCCATGTCTCTCCCATGCCTTATTAATGCCCTAGGCATTAATGGCTCTTACATATTCATTTATTGAGCCTCCTAATTCATAAATGAACCTTGTCCCCCCCTCTCTCTCCCATTCTTCTATAAATAGAAGCCTGTTTTGAGAGCAAATAAGCCTTCATTAGAGATCAAAATTGCATTGTTATGCTGCCATTTTCATGCTAGGATTACATGCTATTTCATTACATACTAGTTGTTAGTGCTATTTCATATTTTATAGTTTAAATGCATGCTTATTTCATCATTTAGTTTGTTTCAATTCAAATCCTTCATGCTAGGTTGTATTGGTCACTGATTCAATAACATATTCTGAGGGCTGATATGTTGTTGGTCACACTCCTCCTAGGTTAGAAGGCAATAGATCGATTTTAGTGGGTTTCCCATGATTTTCATATTTTTCACTAACCCCATGTTGCTAATATAACGATTTATTGAAGTGTTTGTGTTGATCTAACAGGTACCCAAATACACACACACAGGAGCAACATGTTATGCTACCATAGATGGGACCTCCTATATAGTCTTAACCCGGAGTCAGAAGGATAAAGGCCCTACTTCAACACCTCCACCTAAAAATAATGAGGAATCTACCTCCCATTCTAAAGAGGTCAATCAAGGAGTAAGGATTCTACAACCAAGTAAGGAGAAAAAATCTTTTGACATTATTTAATTTTGTAGAGATTCCAGAATTCAGATTTCCCCCAAAGACTATCTTAAGTCTAATCATGTAGAACTACAAAAGCTAGTAGATTACTGTAAAGAGGGGAATCATAATGTAAATCAAAATGACATGACTACCATATAAAATGAGTCTATATTTGTAGACCCAATTGATCAAGGAGAGTCATCTATTTTGGCTACCTTCCCAGGCCAAAACCTTGATCCATTCTATGTGTCATTATATATTAATGGTTGCAAATTAAGAAATTGCATAATAGACTCGAGAGCCTTAGACAATGTAATGCCATCAAATGTAGCTAAAGCTTTAGGTCTTACTCTCACTAAAGCTCATGGTAGATGTTACTCTAGGGATTCCAAGAAAGTACCCCTGGTTGGCCAAAACAAGGATGCCCAACTAGCCCTAGCAACGCACCCTGAGAAGAAAATGTTGTTAACAATCCTTGTTGTTGATATACTAGCTAGTTACGGTTTGTTGTTAAGCAGGATTTTTTGCAAAGATCTAGGGGGAGATAAAGCTGGATTGGTCTCAAGCTTTAATCCTAGTGGGTAACAAAAAGATAAAGCTAGCTCCTGAAGAGAAATCTAAGTTCATAGTGTTAAAGTCAGATGACCCTAAAGCCCAAATTCTATATCAGGAATTAGAATTTGGCAATTATATGATATTTACAGATGATTGTGATGGGGAAAATGAGTTTGAAAAAGAGGAAAAGTAATCTTCCACTGAAGAAATGCCACCATAGATCTGGACTCTTGAATTTGATGGTAGTTGTGCGTCATCAGGATCTGGCGCAAGTGTGATCCTGATATCACCAGATGGAGTATCTGAGCCCATGGCTTATAAATTGGAGTTCAAAAACACCAATAATATAGCTGAGTATGAAGCCCTACTATTAGGAATTATTTTTGTAAAAGAGAAGGGTGTAAAATTTTGAGAGCGTGAGGTGACGTAGATTTAATCATGCGCCAAGTCAAGAATCAATACTCTATGAAGAATCGTAGATTAAAAACTATAGGAATAGAGTATGGGGTGAAATAGAAGCATTGGATGCATTCTTTATTAAATCTATACTGAGAGAATTGAATTCCAAGGTGGACTTTTTACCAGTGTCAGCCTCATTACTCCTCCCTCACCCAGAGTTCAAGGATAAGAAGTACCAAGTAGAGGTTGTGTATCGACCATCTATTCCTGATGATGTAGAAGATTAGCAAGTGTTTGAAGATGACAAGAACCTCCTCCTCTTTTTAGAGAGTGGTGGCAACTTCCATAAAGATGCTCCTGGTGATCATAAGGAAAACTGTCATGACAAGCAGAAGAAGGACAAGTCAAAGGTCATCCAGTTGCAAGTTAATATCATCCCTCCCCACTTAGTTACTCTTGAAAAACTTTTCAATAGACATGATACTTTTGTTAAGAAAAAGAGAATTGAAAGAGGTCCTACCACTGGTGAGTATGAAGGAATTAATATCCGAAGTAAAAAGGACCCCAAGATGATCAATATTGGGAAGTGTTGCACTGAAGAAGAAAGGGAAGAGGCCAGGAAACTCTTCTTGGAACACCAAGACATTTTCACCTAGAGTTATGAAGATCTAAAAAGCTTTATGAATGGGGAATTCAAACACCAGATTCCCTTAAAACCTAAGGCTACCTCATTCAGGCAGAAACAAAGAAATTACAATCCCAAAGTTGCTGATGCAATATTTAGGGAAGTGGATAAAATGATTAAGGCAAGGATTATCTACCCTATCCACCACTCTACTTGGGTGGAAAATATCATGCATGTGAGGAAGAAGAATGGAGAAATAAGGATCTGCGTAGACTTCAGAAATCTTAACCAGTCTTCTTTGAAAGACAATTATGCCTTCCCCAACATGGATCATTTATTACAGACCGTGGCCAGAGCCGAGATGATTTCCATGTTAGATGTTTTCTTAGGGAACAATCAGATAGAAGTAGAGAAAGTAGACCAACATAAAATGGCTTTCATGATTCCATGGGGCACTTTTGCATACCAAAGAATGCCATTTGGGTTGATCAACGCTAGAGCTACCTTTCAGAGAGGTATGGATCTTTATTTCAGTGATATGAATAACAAAATAATTGGTATGTATCTGGATGATCTTACTATGTTTTCCAAAAAAATAGTAGATCATATAAATTATTTAAGGAGAGTATTGCAAAGGTGTAGAGAGGACGGGATTTCACTGAATCCCAAAAAGTCAGTTTTTTGTGTGACTGAAGAGAAATTGATGGGTCACATTGTTTCCCAAGAAGGCATAAGAATTAATCCAAAAAGGGTGAGAGAAATCCAACAATTGAGCTTACCTATGAACAAAACTGGAGTGAAATCATTTTTTGATCAATTAAACTTTCTCAGGAGGTTTGTTCCAGATTTTTTGAGATTACTAAATGCATAGTGGACATGATGAAAGGAAATGTAAATTTCAAGTGGAACGACTTTGGTAAACAATCTTTCAAAAGCATCAAGAATGCCATATCCAATGCCCTAGTGTTATGTCATCCAGATTACAAGAAGGATTTCATAATTTATTGTTATTCTTCTGAACACACTCTATCAGCCATCCTCATGCAGGAGAATGAGGAAGGAGTTCAAGCTCCTATCACTTTTATGAGCACAACTCTAAAAAATCATGAGCTGAGATACCCTCAGACTGAAAAACATGCTTTCACAGTAGTAAAAGCTTTAAAGAATTTCAGATTCTACATTTTACACTCTCACTCTCTTGTATTTGTGCCTAACATTGCAGTAAAAAGCATATTGACTCAATAGGATGTGGGATGTAATAACAGAGGAGCATAGGGGGCTAAGACTTAGGAATATGACAGAGAAATCAAGCCCACTAAGCTGGTGAGAGGAAATGCACTGTGCAAAGTGATGGCAGAAAACCAAGTGAACTAAGACCCTAAAAATACACAATTGGTCCTAGCAGTAAGTATGCAAGATCCCTAGTTTGAAAATATTGTGTATTTCTTGACATACGGTGAATGTCCTGAAGGATTGACTTCAAAGAAAATAAGAGATCTAAAACTAAAAGATTCTAAATATATAATTTGGGAAGATAGATTGTATAAGAGATCTATAGATGGAACTTTCCTTCAGTGTGTTGACAAACAACAGTAAGAGAAGATGTTAAGGGTGTTTCACGATGAAGCTTGCGGGGTACATTTCTCCTCGTTAGTCACTGCATTCAAAATATTGAGACAGTGCTATTACTGGTCAGGAATGTTTAGAGATGCATATCATTGGGTAGTGAGATGTGAGAAATGTAAAATGTTAACTGGAAAACCACAGTTAGCAGCACTACCCCTTAGACTAGTGATAATTGAAGGTCCTTTTCAATAGTGGGGTCTTGATTTTATTGGTCCTATAAATCCCACATCTAGCACAGGCCATACCTACATAATCACTGTGACTGACTACTTCACAAAATGGGTGGAGGCGAAAGCAACCAAGAAAACTACTTTAGAGGTAGTATGTGAATTCATCAAAGAGAACATCCTGGTAAGGTTTGGAGTACCTATTAAGTTAGTTATGGATAATGTCGCATACTTTTCTTCTTAGGAAATTACCAATTTTTTTTTTGAGCATGCCATTATGATCATTCACTCGTATGACTATTTCCCTTAAGGAAATGGTCAAGCTGAGTCTAGTAACAAAAATTTGGTGAGCATCATGAAAAATCTTGTAGCAGACAATCAGAGAACTTGGCACAAGAAAATCCATGAAACCCTTTGGGTAGACAGAGTGACTCCTAAAAGAGCCATTGGTGTATCTCCTTTTGAAATTTTCTACGGGATTGAAGCTAGTCTTCCATAGCCATTGGAACTGGCAACTTGCAAACTGAGAATAGCAGTAGAAGATGGTATATATGAAGATGGTTTAGAAAAGAGGATTCTTTACTTGAACAAACTTGAAGAGGAAAGGGAGAAAATGATAGACCATATCACATGGCATCAAATGCATGTGAATAACTTTTTTGATAAGGAGAGTAGACCCCAGAAATTTATGGAGGGAGATATGGTGTTGTTATGGGACAAGCGCAGAGCACCCAAAGGTATGCATGGGAAATTTGAAACACTGTGGAAAGGACCCTTTAAGATCCATCAAGAATTCAAGAGGAATCCTTTTAAATTGACCTATCCAGATGGTGAGGCACTACCCCTAACATATAATGGTCAGGACTTGAAGCTATATCATATCTGAATTTAAAATAGGTAACCCCTGTATTATACAATATTTATGTTTAGTTCCTACTTTTGTTTTCTTTAGTTAGGTTTCCTTTCTTCTTTCCTTTTCATGTCTTGCTTTAGTTTTTTTGTGAGCCACCTTTTATTGAGCTTTGTAGACCCAGAGACTTGAGTTCCTTTCTTGGACATGTGAATGTCCAAGTCCCCAGACAGAGCCAACTGTTGCCTCACTTTTGGTCTACATATCTTTCAGAAAAAAGTGGATGTTTAATGTGTAGTAGTGGTCCCTAAAGCTTCATGTAATTCCTGAGTCTAATTCTAGCTATCCTCTTAGGCTAGGAGGCCTTTATTATATTTCCCTAAATTTCCTTCTCTTTTGTGAGTCAAAGGGAATTTGTATCTGAGATCATGTTTCATTGGGTAGGTTGAGTTCCCAAATTTGGTAAAGGCCATGTTTCGAAGGATTCTAACATTGGTTTTATATGAAGTTGAAGTATTTTTCCTTAACATTCCCTTTTGCAGCATTGGCAAAAAATTGGTTCTGAGCTTCTCCTTGGCTGAAAATCACTTACAAAGTGCATTTTCCGCAATTGACAGACTTTAAAGTCTCAAAGGTCAGTGAAAGTTGAAAATGAGAGATTTGGGAATAAGGAAGTTTTGGGCATTCAGATCAAATCTATTTCAAGAAAAAGAAATGATTGAATGAGGAAGAATTCAAGATGCAAGCTTACTGGTGGAAAAGCGAAAAATGGCTTCTCTACTACTCCAACAGGCGGGTTTCAACCTGCAGGGTATATTTTTTGCCAAACCATTAAAATGGAGGATTTTTGACGAATAATCAATCTCGTGAGTAATCCAAAGCATAAGGAAAAAAAATAAACCAATCACATATCACTCCAGCATCTCGGTAGGCTAAAATTATCCTTCAATAGCTTTTTGACTAGAGAGCACTCCAACAGTATTTATCCACCCAAAGGGGAAGCGAAAAAGTAATTTTCTGCTACTTCCAAAAAGTTACCATTACGGTTACTAAAGTGAAAGGATATTTATTAACGGCCCATGGGGGGTAAAGTAATTAATTCAAATAAAGTCATTTTACTCCATAATTGACTTTTTCATTAATGTCTTAGTCTTTTCATTGATGTGGTGTGGGAAGTCGGTCGTTAAACAGTAAGAATTCAAAAGTTATAAAATCAGTGATGTATTACAAATAGAAACTACCATCTGTTTGAAAATTATCTAAATCTGAATCTCTTGACTATAGTTATTCCCTGATCTTGTGTTCTTGAGAGATATCCCTAATCCCAAGTCAGAATCAGTTGAAGCATGGCTACTAAATTCATGGGATTTGATGGGATGAACGACATCACCTCTTATTGGCATAAACTAACAAACACCTCCTTGAAGTTCTTCCATATGCAGAACTTCCAAAGCATATTGAAGGTGGACCAGATGCATCTTGTCACTGAGAAACTAAAGGAAAGTGGGTTGGTCAAGGCCACTAGTTTTCCCGTCGCAGTACAAGCTCCAGAGCTGGTTCAAGAATGTATAGCTCAATACAATCCAGAAACCAAGAAAATTATGTTGCCAAATGACACGGTGTTGCTCTCCATTGATTGAGACTTCATCCAGAATTTCATGCGCATTCTAGAGTAGGCCAAATATTCAGAAATGACATATAGCCGGGCGGTTATTGAGTATGGAGCAAAGAAGGTGGTGTGGAAGAAGGAAATAATAAAGTCATGGTTTCAAGAGCTGAGGAGTGCCAAGGGCAAGTTGCCTAAAAAATTATATGGCACAAACTTGAATCCAAAAATCATGGATATCTTGGTACTACTCCATAGGATTAGAGGTGAGATTGACGCACTAAATTTTATTGAACATCATTTCTTCTTAGTTTAGGTGATCTTTTCTCAACACCATTTCATCGATTGGGCTCTTATGGTAAGCGAGAATCTCTCTAGTGCCCTAAGTAGAGCTAAGCTTTAGAATGAGTTCTACATCTCTTCATTTCTTTTATATATATTGGCCATAATTCAAATTTGGCCAAGGCTTCCTAGATTAGAAGAGTTCCTAGATGATGTTAAAAGCTATGAATTTTTCCCCTGTCTACAATTACATAATAGTTGTGTTGAACATCTTAGAGTTAACGATGCATTTACAATGAGACTATACAGGGAGCTACATGGTTGCTTAGAAAAGAGATTTTCTCCTAAAGCTATGGCTTTTATCAGCCAGTTTGGGTTTTTTTTCATTCAATTTGCTGATTTCTCATATATTCATCTTGCAGGATTTGATGACTTCCCTTTGAAGTTGCCCATATATCCTGATGATATGATCATGCTGGTCAAGGTGATGAGATAGGCACTCCAAGTGAATCTGATTTGTGTTGATGCTAAGAAGAAGGGCTATGATTTCGTGATGACCATTGGAGCTTATAGTTGCGCATCCCAGTCTGAGGCAAAGAATGTTCTGAAGACATTCTCAAAGAGGTTTCAGTGTAAGACATATGATTTCTTGATGCCACAGTATGATCCTGTAAATTATGCCTAAGATTTCTTGCAGATGAGTCATGTAATTCATCATGTTGATGATATTAAAGAATACTTGGACAAATGCAAGGATGACTTGGAGAGAAGAGAGAGATTCTACGCCAGGTTAACCATTGAATACATTAAAAGGTTCAAAGTTAACATTGTTGTGGAGGGGCTAGAAGATGGTGGTCAACACATGCATGATAATACATATTTGGAGAAGACTAAGCCCCTTCCTATAAGCTCTGAACCCATGCTAGGTCAAGCTATTAATGACTTGCAGACCTTGATGGCTGATATCTACAAAAGAATAGAGCAGTGGGTTGAATGGACTGCAGGTAGAAGGAAGAGGTAAGAAAGGAAGCCTCCTTCTCAGCGAACCCCGGGAAAAGACACCTCAAGCACTGCAGCAACTTATTCAGTAACAATCCCGACTATGGGTAAAGGATCAACCCAGCTAGCAGGTGGAGGTGATGAACCTCCTAAGAAAGAAATCCCACAAGAGAATACTTGTGGAGAGGGCCCTCTTCCAGACATCGGGTCAATAGAAGAAGTAGTTTCTACAGACCTGGTCAAGCCTGTAGAAGAGCCAACTAAAGGTGTAGGACCTGAGAAATAAGTTAAGGCTAGTACTGTGGTTACATAGGTTGACACCTTGGTTCAAGATACTCCAAGGCGAGGATCCCTTGTTGTAGTGGAGGTGGGTGAAGATAGCTCCAATACTTCAGCCACTGAATCAGATGGAGAGATTGGAAAGAAACAAAAAGTTGCTTAGGTATTTAAATTGGTCTCCTCTTCTCCAACATCAGTGAATCCATTTGCTTCCAGACCTAAAGCTACTCCTTCGGTCATTAGGAAGTTGTTCATAGAAGAATTAGTTTCTTCTTTCAAAGTTACTAGCGTTGAATCCTAGATAGAACATACTCTAGAACGTAAAAGGAAGAGAGCAGAGGAAGGGACTTCCAGCAAAGACACTCTCTCATGGGCCTTGCAACCCAACACCACTATGGGTAAAGTAAATAAGGTGAAGACAATATCTACACTGGGTCGAGATCCTCAAATAGGGAATTTCACTATGGAGGTGGCCAAGCCTACAAAGGAGGGTAGATTCAAAGATATGACTACCTCCGATTTTCAATTATAATCATTTGACATGGGGCTTGCTTGGAATGACACCAAGGTAGATTGGTGGAAATCCACCAATGTGGTAATAGAAGAAGATCTTGAGGATCTCAAGACTGCTAAAGTTCAACTTAAAGAAAAAGTAGTTGAGCTAACTAACTTCATCAAATAGCTCATCACTCTGATAGAAAGTGTTCTCGGTACCCAGACCACTTTTGATCCCAGTGCTGTAGAGAACCAAGCCATAAAAGCCAAGTTGCAAGAGGATAGACACTTTGGAAAGATTGGCAAGAGGTGGATCAAGAGGCTCAAATTTGAGGGACTGGTAGTTGTCAATAAATTGGGTAATGCTCTCCTAAGGCTGGAAACAGAGAGGAATAATATTAACAAGAATTTTTAGACTCTCATGTCAGAGAGAGTGAGATGTCAAGAATGCATATTAATGTTGCATGTGGTAGAAAATGAAGACCAAGGAGGCATTAAAGGCCAAGATCTTTCAGGAAGGAGATGAGCCTTTGATTGAATGGCTTCAAATCCTAGAATTTAAGATCAAGATGATCATCCAAGCTGAAACAGGATTGCAGCAAACAGATGTCAAGATCAAGGAGGAGCAAAACAAAGATTTTAAACTCCTTCAAGGTCTGCACATGGAATCACAGACAAGCGGTCAATGCAAAGAAATTATTGGATTGGCTAATACGTAGAAATCATTTTCTGACTATATGCATAAGCTAGAAGAACAGTCTTCAACCCATTTGGACAAGGTGCCAGAACTCCAACAGTTGAGTGGATGCATTTTTAAAGCCATGGAAGAGATGAAGGATCAGATAGATGTGGTCAAGATCCTAGCCAAAGAACATTCCAGATGGCTCGTCATTTATACAAATGTCCATATCAATAGGCATGAAGAGCTCATCCTGATCATTACAGTTGTCACTACCTATAGGGCTAAATTAGACAAGGGGAAGTAAACCGAAGCTTAGATAGATTCCCCTTGTACTGAATTTTGATAGTATTGTAATGGATAAACTTTTGTTTATCATTTTTGGTTAGGGAAGTTGAACCATTTCAGTTACCCCTTTTTGTAATGGTCCAACTCTGGAACTCTATATGTATTATTTCCAAAATCAATACAAAGGTCGGCTAAATTTTGGTGTGAAAGATAGCATTTTGCTAAGTCAAACTTGTATGTCTGAATGCCATTTCTTTAACTGCTCCACTGCATTGCATTTATCTATCTATTAAATTTGAATGTTTCTTTGGAATTAGACTTAGAACTTATGATTGAACCAGAATTTTGTATTATGATTTGATACAGTTAACTAGGGGGGGAATCTTGTGTTATTCTAAGTCTGGGAGACGTCTCTATGAAATAGATTGATTTATTATCACTTTATCATTAAATCTTTAACTCTTGCATTTGTATTTTCATTATCAGTTATTTCATTACCAGTTTTAAGAAATTATATGATTGATGAAGTCTTGAAATTGGTTAAAGTTAGAATTAAATTTATCTTGCCTGAGCTATTTCCTGTCTAGGTTTAGCTTGGTTTTCCTCTTCTATTCTCGAGTCAAGAACACACCCCTGTTAGAATAGGAAGGATCAATATTCATTAAATATAATTTACTTAAGGGATTTGTACCTTTAAATTTAGAGGGAAATTAGTTGTTTAGTCACAATTTCCCAACTGTTGTATTCAATTGTTCTTAAATATTTGGGTATTCTAGAGTTAAAGCAAAAGAGAACAATCTGTTTACCAACACAGATAACCACTTAGAAAAATGGAATCCAAAACCCTTTCTCACTTCCAACATGTGAGTACCTATGCAAAAAGGATTTGCATGGTAACACTGGGGTTGCAAAATAATGACTTTCAAAATGAGCTAGTTTATTCAATCTGCAATTGCAAGCATTCAAATATATGCAAAACCTTGCTCAAAATAAAAATTGAAAGTACATCAGATCAACTTATGAAGATCTATCACTTGGAAGAATGATCCTATCAAACATAATGAATATGCATGCAAAAGGGTTTCTTTAGAGCTAACTTCATATGTAAGAGATAGTTGATCAAACTTGGCCTTTCAGGAATACTGTGTAGTTGCAAATGTGAAAACAACATAAACTTCATTTGGGCTGACATTTGGAAAAACATCAAATCATGCTCTAAGGCTTACCCACTAATCCAGGTAGTATATTTTCATGTAGAGAGTATGGATCCATAACTGGTATCTAAAAAAAGTCATTTGATATGAAACTATAATCCTCTAAAAACAACAACTCTACAAAATTTATTCTTTTTGGCACCTACAATATGCATAAAACTTCTTCAAATTTGAATTAAAAAACCCATCAAAAAGGACCCTCAGAGTCTGAACCTTTGAATATGGGGTCACCTTCACACAAATACTATGAATCTTCCATCAAATTTCTCTGAAGATCGACTGATCAACCGGAATCTGCAAAGTCAGCACTTTACAACTTCCTGAACTTAAACTCAGTAAATATGCAGAAATCTGATTTGGAATCAAGCTGGCAAAGTGGATAAATGGATTGGTCAAAGTATGAAAATATTTGAGGAAGTACATTTCCAAGTTTAAAATATGGGGGAACATTCAATTATTTATGGCATTCAACTAGGTACATCTTGCAGAAGCTCAAAGTACACTATTCAATATTATGGGCAAAATAGAGACTAGACAATTCTGCATGACCAACTTTGGGGAAACTGAAAACCCATCAAATGGACTTGAAATGGCTTGGGTTTTGAAATTTAGGCTCTTTGATATACATGTTAAACATTCCAAAAGTGGTGACCCATGAAACACAAAAGGACACAATTTATTCAGATGCAAACAGTGCTTGTTACAACAATTTGACATTTAGGCAGCAAATGTAGAATTTCAGAAGTGCTCAAAACAAGGCATCAGAGAATAACTCAAAACTTGAATCTGACAACTTGGGATGTCTTCATATGTCAAAAAAAGAGTGATGTACACCTGATATGCATGGTAGACCTCAAAATTCCATCTGGGAAAAAAGGCACAAAAAACATTTATAGGGGGTCAAAATTCAAAAATTTAACAAGGTACTCAAAAACCCTTGTATTTTTTAGTACCAACATGTGATTCATTAAATAAATGAATCCTTTAGGTTAGCCTGCCTAATTTTTAGACTCAAAGAGAAGAAGGATGAATATCCTTGTCACATTGGTCATTTTTCTATAGTGTTATTTACTCTTGTTAAATTCATGGATTGGCTTTTGAAGCTCTGCATTAGTTGCAGTAAAGGACATTAGTAAATCCTTGTGAGAATCCCTGAATCCACTTTCTAATTTATTGGAAGATAACAAGTCAAGAGGTACACCCACTTGAGTTTATGGAGCTCGAAGTAGAAGGAGGATCAAATCCTCATTAATTAGTATTTTTACTTGCAAGAATCATGAGTTGGGAGTCATAGAGTCAAGCATTGATGCTTATACAGATTCTGCAAGAAAAAGTACTAACACCACCAACTTTTCTAAAGAATTTCTCACATACATTAGGCCCAATCAGGTGAAAAACAAAAGGAAAGGGAAAGTATTTATCTCAAAATAATCTCAACAACAAAACTACAAAGTGGAAATAAATTGTAAAGTCTTGATATGCCTCTCTACTGATGAAATTTATGTTGACATTTTATTAGATTCTTTTCATAGCCAAGAAAACTATAATGTGAAGAAATGATGAACTCGTGAAGCATTTCACTCTCTTTACCAAAGATTCAAACTCTAAGACATAAAGATGTCAATG
This sequence comes from Thuja plicata, assembly GCA_018584345.1. NCBI lineage: Eukaryota > Viridiplantae > Streptophyta > Pinopsida > Cupressales > Cupressaceae > Thuja > Thuja plicata. The sequence goes on along the minus strand of MU224648.1, from coordinate 51,018 downwards.
TAGTCATAAATAATTGTTAGATATGTCTTTTTTCCTAGTTTCATCTCTACCCTCCCACTAGATGTACTTCTCATCTCTTTCAAACACCTATGAACATACCTTGAAGCAATGTGTTGTCTTGAACCCCAATTCTGTCGATCTATCTTCTCTACATCTTCACTTTTAAGATTGTAATAATCCAATTTAAATGTGTTATAAACCATCCTAACATGATTAAAACTTAGAACCTCTTCTCCTAAAATCCAATCTTGTCGACCGCTACATAAAGGATTCACTAGCTTTTTGTCGTTGTGGATGTAGTCCTAGTCACACAATCCTATTACATGGAAACCATTGTACAAAAAAATTAGTCTCCACCCTTCCCATGGAATTTGATATATAATACCTTCTACTATAATAGTCCATCAACATAATTTGTCTTCTTCTACTATCCACATTTGAGGAATGACCAACAATAGGTCCCAAATAATTTTCCATGTGTATCTTCCACAAAAATTATATTTTTTCCCATTGTCACCGAATAAAATTTGCATCGAACCTATTGCATGTTGGATGAGAAACCAAAACCAAACAAGGAATATTTTCATGTAAAGGGTTTGTAATAATAACACGTGCATAGTGGCCAATAAAATTGTTCTTGAAAGAATATGTTATGATATCATATCATGCAACTTCCTCACCAATTGTCACCAAGAAATTTGATTGACATCGATGTTCTTATTTTTTACATTAAAAATCAACGAAGGTATCACTTTTTTTTACCCACCTAACATACTTTTCACAACAGTTTCATCTTCAGTGGGGTACATAAGAATTGGGCCATCTATACCATGTTTGGTTTTATAAGAAGCATACACTTTTCCTACTACCTCAAAAATGTAGTTGTGCTCCCCTAGGATGTATTTCAATGACTTTGTAACTTGCCTCAAATTTGTATAATTTGAAGAACCATCTAGATTCAAGATAATAAAGCTATGTAATATAGGACCTCCCCATAACTTGATCATATCATAAAGGGATTTAGTGTATTTACTATACCTTCTTCCTCCCTTTGGATGCATCAGTTGTAAAAGACATCCTTAAAAAAATCCCAAACTCCATCTTTACCTTGCAATTTTCCTTATTTATGTGCCTCACACACATACTTGCAAAACCTAAAGACAACCTTTCTTTTTGTTGATTCAAAAAAATTCTTATCTAGGGATCTCATTATGATAGAGAGTATAGAAAAATTTGTGTTTTCCCACCAAAGAGTGCTCATTATTCATCTTTGGATAGCATTTGAAACCCTAACAGCTATTATAATTTCATGTTGAGTCAAATAGTCTAGTATTCTCCCTCTCCCTATATCATTCCCATGTATTTTAGTGGCACACCTTGATTCAAGATATAAACACATCCTAAATTCATTGCATTCTGGAATCATCTTACAAAAGTTGCATGTAAATGATTCAAATGGGATCCTCATCTCAGAATTCCTCTTGCAATGAAAATTCCTATATGTTCCATCGATATTATATTCATTACCCTCATAACATAACATCATCTTGGTATGTTTCTCTATGGCTCATAAGTTTCCACCCAGTTAATCATCCATTAGGACCTTTGTGTCTAATCTCTCCCCATTTCTATTTATATGGGAATACCAATACCCCCAACATTACAACATCAATGGAAATGAATGACCTTAAATAATATTATAAAACAAATAATGTACACATTCCAATAAATCATATTCAAAATAAATTTAAACTTATCTAGTTGACACACCTAAACTAGAAGGATCTGCACTTGTGTAACCCCTGTGTAGTACAGATGGTGATGATGGGACCAAGAACCTTGTCAAACTTTTATGGGCCTTGTCATTGGTAAGATTCTTTGGTCCCCTAGTTGTGACACTCCTTAAAACAATTGTATCATGTGAAGCCTCAGCTATAGTATTAGTGGTGTGCTTCTTTGATTTCATGTGTTCATTTAGAGAACTAACAATATTGCCACTTGTTGGCATAAAAAAACCATTTATTGCATCGAGTACATTCTACTATTACTTCTTCTTATCCTCATAGATTGAAAATTATTCTTCCACTACCTTGAACAAATTAGGCTCTTGTGTCTTGTTGAAATCAACTATAAGTTTAATTTCTTGATCAATCTCAAATCGATCTCTAATCATTTTTTCTGCTTTTCTATGCTACTTGAATGATATTCACCATCCCCCCCCCCCTAAAATGTGATGTTGATGGGACATTATTTTCAAATGATTATTTATGAAGTTAAAAAATGTTTGTGTTGTCATGGATACTTCCCCTGTTCCATAATCAATGGCACAAATTTTCAAATGGATATTTATTTAAGGTTCTCCCTTTACTAAATATTCTTTCAGAGTAAGTTTCTCCTCCACAAATTCTTCCATTAAACTATTCACTCTTTGATTCCAATATGCCAATACATTAGGATCAACAACTATGCTTTGTTCCACTGAATTAGATCCATCTCCAACTTTTGGCTATTTATGGATACCTTCCTCCACAATCTCTCTATTGTTTTGATTGTTTGGTGTACTTTCCACTATATTTGACTCAAGCATTTCAACATCCACTGAGTCATGTTTCCTCTTAATGCCTATAAGTTGTGTTGTATCTTTCCTTTTTCATTCTTTCTTTATATTTGAAGGATGCCCAAGGCTACTGATAAAATTTGTGATGTAAAAAATGGTCATTAATGGTAGACCACCAAGTTTAACATACATTGGAATACAAAACCCTCAACAAAGTGAATCCTATTAGCTCAACCAAAAGAGTGAGGGTGCAAATATGTGATTCATACAATGTGGGGTTTTTGTGGTTTCCTTATGATAAAGATGACAATGATATGTAAAATTGATAAATGATTAGGAAATATGAACAATGGACTTATCTTTAAATGAGGATAGGATGTATAAAATTTCAGATCTAGATTTGAATATCATAGATCTATCAGAATTAGAAATGGTTCTAGATCTGGTACTCTGAAACTTGTATCTTACGAATATAAAAATTATGGATCCAAATGACTATGTCAAAGAAAGTTGACCTTGTCCAAGAAATTTGACCTAGTCCTAGAGACTCTGAATCTAAAAAGGATCTGCCACTGGATCTGAAACTCCTAAAATCTAGATCTAAAACTAAAAGAATATGTTCCTACACACAAAAAATAAGGGAAATAAGGTTGGGGCGGCAGGTTTCCTCGGTCAAACCACTGTATGGGAATCAACCTTGAATCAAAATAAATTTAATTGAAAGAATGTTGACATGTAGCAGAGATTAGATCATGTTGACATGTATCAGAGATTAGATCTAAACAATGGAGAATATCATACCATGTAGATGAAATTATCTCTAAGAATGTGATCAAGTATGTTGATGCAATAGCTTTGACACAATACAAAAACCAAAAGGAAATCATGTAAGAAAAAACCTCAAGTAGTAGATGTTTTAATTCACCTCATTGTTGAATTGAAGAAGAGAGAGGAGAGAAAGATTTGATGGATGAATTTAGATCTCCTTCCTTGATGTCAAACTCCTTTTCTTATCCTTTAATAGGGAAAATATCTAGATCTATGAAAGTAAATGTCTTGTATACTTGATAATGGTTGCCTTTAATGGATATTTTCTTGCACTTGAATGTCTTGAATGCATAATATCTTTCTCCATAAAATCATGATGTGAAAATGATAGGAAGAGGCGTCCTTTTAGATACATTTAGGGACTCATATTTGTGAGTTCTACCCTTATTAAGCACCTAGGAGAAACAACCCCGCATCTGGCCCGAAACCCACTAAAATGCAAATCCCTAAGACAAGGTAGAATTAGGTTGACCTTATTGAGGACAATGATGAATTGATTTGACCTTGTCTAGGAAAGGTTATCCCAGGACCTAGGGTTGTGTGCCAAGAAGGGGACTTTAAAACCTCAGCCTTCCAGGAAATCAAGGTGAATCCCAAAATCCAAAATGCATGTAAAGGACCTAGGTGGAAAATGAATTATGTGAATGGATAGAAAAAGGGAAAACATGCATAGAAATTAGAACCAATTTCAAGTTCAAGAAAGACTGAAGGAGGAGGACCTATATTTGAATTAAGTATGAATTTAGGTACAATATGAGGTCCTACCATAAGGAACACACTAAAGTAGTCTCAAAATGGTCCCAAAATGAGCATAAATTAAGTGTTTACATTTTAGGATGGTATATTTAGCCCCCACTTTAGTGGGAGTATGAGACAAGCTCATGCTTATGGTAAAGGAAGAGAAATAAGAATGATGAGACAGAGAGAGAGATGATAGGAAAATTTAAAAGAGATAAAACAACACTAAGTTTAAGGGTGTAATCCCCCAAACTAAGGATATTAACTCCACAACCATGCACAAGGCCACAAAAAAAAAAAAAAGAGAAAAAAAAAAAAAATCCAAAAGACACAAAAGGGGTTAGTAATAAAAATAGAACTCCAAATCAACTAGTGAAAGAGACCTCTATTTAAAATATCTAATCCACTAATATCATGTCTGGAATGCTATTCCAAGATAAAAAGTGATCATATAAGAAGAACAAGAGCATCGCCAAAGATGATACCAACTCCCTGGTCTAATTTACTAGCATAACCATGAGAGAGAGAGAGAGGAAAATTGATAGTCTATCGAATTGTGTTATGCTATTCAACTATACCTTGAGAAATTTGTGCCTATTGGTGGCTTGAAATGTCTTTGCACATGGAGCGTCTTGAAGATATTTTGCACATGAAGCGGCTTACAAATATTTTGCACACGGAGCGGATTTAGGGGGATTAATCTCATGGAAACCATCATCTGCATATGGATTCATGTTCAAGGATTAGTCTATGGATCAAAGAACAAAAAATGCATGTAGTGTACAAGGGAGGTTGTATGTATGCCCCCTCCTTATGATGGAAATGTAGGAAGCATCATAAGGAAGAGAATCAAGGATACCTACTTCCAACAAAAAGAAGATATCCTTAAACACCAATATATGCCATGAAATTAGCTAAGAGTGAGCACCCTTATAAGCTAATAAAATAGATAATTGTGAAAGGATACTCCTATTATGGGAGGAGACCCTTGAAAGGAAGAGATCTTGGCAGCAATAAAACTACCTTCAAGAGGAGATCTTCAACAAAGCTAACACCTTCAAGACAAAGAGGAGGAGGAGAACAAGAATGCACCCATTTAACCCCCTAGTGATAGGTGAAAAAGGGATTCTTGATGAAGGATGACATAATTTGAAACACATAGCAAGGGAATTTGTTTATAATGAACATAGTTTTACAAATAAATAAGAGGTTTTGATCAAGGATACACACCTCTTGTATAAGAGAGAATCCTAAATCAGAATGATCAATTCTTTATAAGAAAAGAATGACACATGATAATAAAATGTCATTGTACTAAGGAAAGTAGATCCTTATACAAGAGAGAAAAAAAATACAAGCAATCTCCCCCCCGCCCCCCCAATCGTGAAGGAAAGACATCATATAATACACCCTTAATGATAGTTACTTCATAATAGATATGCAATTCCAAGGAAAATAAGCTACAAACTAGAGAAAACTCCTAATGTAAACCAAACAAGTTTACACTAGCAAATATGTCACATATAAAGTAATAAATTTATCAAGGAAAGAAATGAAAGGATGAGGATGATTATTTAAATGATAAACATGCCCTTTTGAGGCATGAAAAGGGTTGTTAAGCAAAGATGTTAGGATCTTGCGTGAAACAAAGGATCTCGTGCCAAAAAGAATGTACCATCATAAAATAATAGTGAATCCAAGGAGATGAAAGGAAAAGAAGGAGAAGAAGGATTCCACCTTATGTATACTTAGTGGTCAATCCAGTCATACAAAATATGCACTTCCAAGTAAGTAATACAGTGTAAAGAGGATACTAATCTCATGAAGGAGAAAGATCCTAAACAAGAAATTCCATACATGGGAGGACATCATAGTATAAAAGAGATTAACAAAAAATAGATAATGGATCCTACAAAAAGAGAAAATATAAATGCAATATATGCCCTAAGTGATATATATTTTATGATAGTCAAACACTCTCAAGCATAAAGTTGCAACTTGTGTGAAGGCAACGAATTCATGCAAGAGAGGACATCATGCTATAAAAGATGCAAATTCACAAGGGATATTGAATGCATTGAAGAGGAAGAGGAAGAGAAAGAGAAGGGAAGACACATTAATATCCCTAAATGGTTTCTCAGGTATAAAGATATGTTCTATAAAGTAAACACAAGGTTGCAACTCGGGATGTCAATATCCTTACTTAAAACAACAAATGCATACCACCAAGGATGTAAATGTATAAAAGGAATGTGCTTAAAAAGGAAGAAAAATGGATACCTTAAAAAAGGAAGAAACCATGATCCCTTGCCCCATAGTTTAGAGAACAAGAGAGATTGAATCCTATTATGATTCCTTTAGTGCACATTATGCAAATAATGTTGCATAATGGAGAGAAACATAATAGGAAATGAATGGCTAAGATATTTTTTGGAAATGAAGAAAATGTATGATATCTAGTGTTAAAAGAAGAAAGAATATATTGATTAAGTCTTGAAAAAATGTCTAAACTCAACACAATCACAAAGAGAATTCCTATTAGAATAGTGAAAGTAACAAGAAAATTCACCATTAATGCGGTTGTGAGGATTTTCATAGAATCTATAAGGAAATATTATCCTAGAATTATACTTGATATTGATATATTTATCTAGCCAAAGCTGCATGGTCATCATAAGGTGAAGGATTAGGAGATGGTGTTGGAAAGAGAACATCAAGAGATGGATTTAGTTGAGAGACAATATTGGCTTGAGGCACATGATACTCTTTAGGAGGATTAGGAGAAGCCTTAGGACTATAGTCACTAAATCCTTAATCATGTTGGATAAATTGTGATATAGAATTTTGCGGTTGATGAGAGGAAGGATGAGAAGTACAAATGGTTTCTCTAGGAATATGATCATCCTTAATATATTTAGTTTGGGAAGAAGGAGGATTATCCCTTATTTTTGGAGAGAAATAATCTAGGAAATGTCTAACATCTAGATCATGAATAATGTTTTGAATATTTTGTAAGAATCACCAATATTATATTCCATAGCATCACTAGGAGGTAGGTTTCTAGGGATAAGATTAGGGAGATTAGCATTAAGTTCATTAACAAAATCCCTTATGTTATCTAAATATTGCATGAATTTAGTTAAAATGTGAAGAAGAAACACACATGAAACAATGATAACATTTTTGAAATATTCCTTATAATGAAGATATATATTTTTTAACCTTATTATGCATATGCAAGAATGCCATGAAGTAATAAAAATGTAAGGAAGTGCAAAAGAATTTCATTCACTCCATGTGTTTGATAAAGATAAGTAAGAAGGAAGGTAATGACATAAGTAATTATGTGGCAATCCAATTTAGAGAGTTCCATGTTAACAACACAAAACTAGATCACAAAATAGGAATGTGATAAAGATATGATCTGCTATGATGTAAAAAAAAGACAAATCAATGCATACAATATAGATCACACAAAGACAATCTAACTACTAAATCAGAAAGTATAATGTATGAAAGCGTTAGGTTCACCAAAATGTGATGATGAACCTATACATTTGTAGACACCCTAAAATGGACATACTTGCAACCTTACATTCAAACACTAATTTTCATCTATTAATTAATGATTTTTTAATCATTAATTAATCATCTATTTTCTTCTAATTTCATTCCCCAAATCATCTAATCAAATCCCCAAGATTAATTAAATAATGAATTTTATTTACGTAATTAAACTTATTTGATTAATCTTCATTAATTAATTAAATTCAATTTCCTAAAGTTTAAATTTAAATTTTTAAACTTATTAATTAATTCTTCTAATTAAATTAATTTTATTCAATAATTCAATTATAAACCAAAAAGAATTCAATTATCTCACATGTTAAATACTTTAATTACAAAAATGAATTAAATATTCAATTAAATCCTTTCCTTAGTTCAAAAAAGAGAACTTTTGATCAGATCTCTGATTGCATGAATTACTCCACCTACCTCTTCAGTTCAAAACAGTAACTCCAAATTACCTCTTCAGTTCAAAAAGGTAACTCATGATGAAATTTTTTCAGTTAACTAAACATTACCTCTTCTCTCCAAAGTTGAAGAGGTGGAGTTTACTAGTTGCTTCTCAGTTAACCAAACTTTATCTCTTCTCTCCAAGTTGAAGAGGTGGAGTTTACTGGTTGCTCCTCAGTTAAACTAAAACATCACCCCTTCTCTCCAAGTTGAAGAGGTGGAGTTTACTTGTTCCTCCTTAGTTAACTAAAACATCACATCTTCTCTCCTAGTTGAAGAGGTGGATTTTACTTCAATTACTTCTCCAGTTCCTTTTGATCTGAACCTTTCATTCTCCAAACTCTAGGATCAATCTCAATCATTCAAATTGGTTTCATATTTTATATAATCAACTCTTCATAATCATTTGAAGGATCTAGGATTTCAATCTTTCATGTGCCCTTACTAATGGGGATATGGAGTCCTTCTCTACAGAGTCATCTTGACTCTCTCCTAAGGTCTCTCTCGTAGACCTCTTAGGGTTCTCTCAACCCTAATAATGAGGAAAGTCACTAATAAATTCCACCTCCTTCTCTTGATCCACTCCTCATCAATAAGTTGTCCTTCCCTTGCTTTTGGATCTCACAAGGGTAGTTTCTCTTTCTCACTTTCCTCCCTAGTCAGACTATTGCCAAGCTCTCCTAGGGTAAGAAATCTAAAATCATGACTGTCACTTCTCCTACCAAAAACAAAAAGAAAACTATGTACATGGGATCCCTTCAAATTCCATCCAAGCCCATGGTTCTCACCATGGATTCAAGAACCTTAAGGAGCCATTCAGTATTTACAACCCAAAACAGACCAAGAACTTACAAATTTCAAAATGAAAACAAAAGATTAACCTAATTGCACATAGAGTAAACAACAATACTTTAAAATAACTAAAGACAAAACCTGCAACTTTTCATTAACTGGAAAATAAGAAAAACTATACAAAAATATCCAACTCTTTCAACCGCTCTCTCGAAATGAAGGCTTGGGAGATCTTAAATAACCTTCCCATCATTAGAATAGACTTAACTACCCACTCAAGTTGAAAGCATCTTTTCAGGAACCGTTGCAAATGACCACATTTTCCACTAAAGAAAAAATATGCTTTTCCCTGGCTGTTGTAACTGAAATGTATCGAGCATTAGTACTAAGCATCAGTCCATGTTGAGCATTAGTACTAAGCATCAGTACTGAGCATCAATACCGAGCATTAGTATGGTACCAAGCATCAGTCCATGTTGAGCATCCATACCAAGAATCTGTACCGAGCATCAGTACTGAGCATCAGTACCGAGCATTAGTACCAAGCATCAATACCGAGCATCAATACCGAGCATCACTACCGAGCATCAGTGCCAAGCATCAATACATGTTGAGCAATAATAGTACATTTTGAGCATCTTATCTTAATGAACTTTCACTTTCTAAGGTTAATAATGCCTTGGTTGGATTTCCAGAGGCTTACAAACTACCTCTGTAACACACAATTAACCTAAAAACATACATCTAAGAAACAAGGGTGTTTATTCACCAATTTGACCCATTTTTCACCATCTTTACAAGAGTGAATGAACAAACACCTTATAAATGAACTTAAACAAATCCAAAATGTTCCTAAGGGATCCTGCACCATACTCCCCCAAATAAGAGAAATTAACTATTGGATCAAGTCATGGCTGATGCCTAACTTCTTGAACTCGGTCTCCTGCACCCATGTAGCTTCAGAATCATCTTGTCCTTTCCATTTGACCAGATGTTCCATGTAAGTTTTTGTTCTAGTCATCTTAGTAACTCTTGAATTCAGTATCTTCTCTTCCTTTGGCTTACAAGTAACTAGAATTTTTAATGCTTTGAGATCCTTTGTATCTACGGATAGATCATGACCTCCTTCTAGAGTTGGTCCCTTATAGGACACAAGATCAGTCACATTAAAAATTGGAGATAACCCTATATCAGTAGGAAGGTCAACTTTGTAAGCATTAGACCCATACTTTTCCAGAATTGTACAAGGGTCTGTCTTCCTCATCTGAAGCTTACTTAGGACACCCTTTTGTAGTATTTATTTGTTTAGGTGCACCATGACCGAATCTCCAACTTGGAATTGAACATCTCTTTTCTTTTCATCTACCTTCTGCTTGGTGTGAGTTGTACTCTCCACTAATGTCTTCTTCACAGTATCATGGACTTCTTTCATGGATTGAGAAAAATCTTCAGCATAACTACTCTTCTCTACATTGCTTCCAATATCCCTAAGTTCACATATACCCATGGGACAAATCCCATACACCACTTTAAAAGGGATCTTTCCAGTGGATCTATTGACTATATCAATATAGGAAAATTCTCCCTGAGCAAGTAATTGATCTCATGATTTCCCATATTCTTTTGTGAGGCATCTCAAAAGATTTCCTAAGATTATGTTCACCACTTGAGTCTGTCCATCAGTCATAGATGATATGTTGAGCTAAAGGAAATATTTGTACCAAGCTTCTTCCATAAGGTTTTCCAAAAATTACTCATAAACTTAGAGTCCCTGTTTGATACAATACTTAAGGGTAATCCATGTATCCTAAGTGCTTCTCTAAAGAAGAGATGTTATATATATAATACATCATGGTTATTTTTTCATGGCACAAAGTGATCCATATTGCTAAATCTTTCCACAATCACAAAAATACTATCCATTCCCAGCTTGGTCTTAGGAAGTCCAACCACAAAATCCATATTAAGGCACTCCCAAGGTCTATTTGGGATTGTAAGGGGTTGATACAATCTTGCATTAGATGAAGTTCCCTTAGCCTTTTGACAGACTATACAAGTCTCTACATACTTCTAGACATCCTTGCTCATTCTCGGCCAATAATAGTATATTTGTACCAACTCTAAAGTTTTATGCACCCCAAAATGTCCACTTAATGAACCATTATGCTTCTCTTGCATTAAATTCTCCCTCATTGAACCTCTTGGTACACAGATTTGTCCTCCCTTAAATAGAATACTTTCTTGGAGAGTGAAATCACAATACTCACTTTGAAAGTGGTTTTGAAAATCTTGACATACCTTGTAGGCTGCTGAAAAGTCCTCATCTGTTGGATACAGATCCTTGAAGTTGTCTATGTCAATGCTTATTAACTGAATTTCTTGCACTCTGAACAATTCATCGACTCAATACATCTTCCACCTTATTCTAAACTCCTATTTTGTGCTTGATGGTGAAGGTATAGGCTTGGATATACTCCACCCACTTCATATTCTTATGGCTTAGTTTATCTTATGAATTTACAAAAATTAAAGCCTGATTGTCAGTAAAGACTACAAATTCTTTAGGAAGGAGATAATGTCTCCACTTCCTTAGTGCTTGTACCAATGCATATAGTTCTAAATAATATGATGAGTACTTATTTTCATCACTAAGATTTTTTTTATGAATAGTGCCTTCTCTATTAAAAAATATTAAAGTTACATATCCACAAAAAAGGGGCCGGGGGACATAGAAATCACCCCGCAGAGTTCACACGGCAGAGCCGGAAACAAAAACTATTCATCAAAAAAACATAAATGAAAAGCTACTGGTTTTGCCTCTTGACTCAAAACTGCACCTATGGCAATATTACTAGCATCACATTCCACAGTAAACAACTTGTCAAAAATAGGAAGTATCAGTATAGGTTGGGTTGCTATTCTTCTCTTCAAATTCTCAAATCCCTTATCAGCCTACTCATTCGATTGGAATTTGGCTTTCATACCTCCTCTTATGGTATCCAAAATAGGTGCACTGATTTCACTAAACTATCTAATAAACTTCCTGTATAACTGTGCTGTTCCATGGAAGCTTCTTACTTTTGTGGCTGACTTAGGTGTAGGCCAATTCAAGATTTCTTCTACCTTGCTTGTATCCATCTTTAATTTACCCTCTGAGATAATAAAACCCAAGTATACTAACTCTTTCTTCATGAACTTACTCTTCTCTAAGTTGATTTCCAACTTCTCCTCATACAGTCTTTGCATTACCATTTGTAGATGTATGAGATGATCCTCCTTGGTTTTATTGAACACTAAAAGGTCATCTAAGTACACCACAACCCATTTTCCAATGAATTTCTTCAAAACTTCATTCATTAACCTCATAAAAGTGCTTGGGGCATTGGATAACCCAAAAGGCATAAAAAGCCACTCATAGAGTCTCTTGGTAGTCTTAACAGCAACTTTCCACTCATCTCCACCTTTTATTCTTATTTGATGATACCCACTCTTAAGATCTATTTTAGAGAAACACTTAGCTCCCCCTAAAAAATCCATTAAATCTTTTATCCTAGGGATTGGGAACCTATACCGGATAGTAATCCTATTTATGGCCCTGGAATCTGTACACAACCTCCAAGTACCACCCTTCTTTGGGGCTAGGACTATGGGAACATCACATGGACTTATTCTCTTTCTAATCAACCCTTGATCTAGTAACTCTTGAATTTGGCTAGAAGTTTCTGCATTCTGTTGTGAGGTCATTTTATAAGTAGCTTTGTTTGGAAGTGAGGCTCTTGGGATGAAGTCATTCTAATGAGTAATAAGCCTTTCATGTGGTAGGTTAGCTAGTTGACTATCATTAATGATGTCTTGGTATTTAGTTAACAACTCTTTGATTTCTAAAGGTAACTCTTTCTTCTTTTTTCTCTTGTCATCCTTTTGCTTTAGAACCAAAGAAAAACCCACTCCATCTTCTTCCTCTAGTGTCTTCAAGAATTCTTTCTCACCTACCAAGAGTATGTTAGGGCCCCCTTTCTTGACTTCACCTTCTACCAAGATTGACTGTATCTTGAAAGTCACTCCATCTTTCTTAAAGGAATAGGAGGTCTTAGCTCCATCATGCACTACATCTCTATCAAACTACCAAGGTCTACCCAAAAATAGGTGACAAGCATCCATGGGAAATACATCACACAAAACTCATTCCTTATAAGTTCCTATGGAAAATGCCACCCAAGCTTGCTCATTAACTAGTACATGTTGATCTTTGTTCAACCAAGTAACTCTGTAAGGGTTAGTATGAGGAATATTTTTCAATTTTAACTTTTCAATAGCTTCCATAGAAACTAAGTTATCAGTAGAAAAAAATCTATGATAACTTTAAAAACCATACCTAGTACCTTGCATTTGACTCAAAACATAGATCTTCTTTGGCTTGTCTCTTCTTTGATGGGCTCTTTGAGGAGTGCTCTGTGAATCATCAAATTCTCCCCTATCTAATAATCTAGGGTGACTTCTATTTTCTTTCTACTAGAAGAATCTTCTTGCACATAATTGATTCTTTTCTCTCTTCCTTGTGATCTAGAACCATTCTCAGGACACCTATAGATAGGATGCCCAAATTGTTGATAGTTATAGAACTTCATTAAAGATAAATAAGATCATCTTCCCTAGTTATTGGTTCTTCCTCTTGAACTATTATTTGAACCTCTGCCTCAGTTGTAACCACCTCTTGTGTTACTGGATTCTCCTTGATTCTCAGTGAGATTGAACTCACGCTGATTTCTAGCCTCAAAATTCCTTCCCCCAAAACCTCCTCACTAATTTCTACTATCTCTTCCTCTACCCCTACTGGTTGAATCTTGTTTCTTTTTTAACTTCTCTTCTACCTTAAGAGCTATCTGATAGCATTGATGTAGTGTCTTGGGGCTTAAGAGACTAATTTCCTCTTGGATATTCCACTTGAGAGCATTCAGATACCTAGCCACTTTTAGGCTCTTCTCTTCCATTATATGTGACCTTAAGCATAACTTGTGAAACTCTTTTGTATAGGTACTGATCTCTAAGTATTTTTGTCACAAATTCTATCTTTTCTTGTGCAATTTCACTTCATAATCATCAGGGAGATAAGTTTCCCTCATTTTGGCCACCATACCTTTCCAACTGTTTATAGGATTCTTTCCTTCTTTGGTCCTTTCATCTTGGACAAACTTCCACCAAGTGAGAGCAGTCCCTCTCGATCTTGTCTTAGCTATTCTAACCTTCTAATCCTCAGTCACATTATCACAATCAAAGTGATTCTCAAGTCCTTCTATCCACTCCATGACTACTTCTAGTTCCATCTTGCCACTAAATAGAGGCACACCTTCCAAGGACTTACCACTCATTACTTTCAAAGCTATCAAGAATGGCTCTTCTTGAAGAATAGGGTCTGGTTCTAGCTCTAGTATTATGTCTTCCTTGACCAATAACTTACCCTTTACATCAAATTCTCTCATCAGTTCATTGAATTCTATAATCCTAAGCTACACTTCTTCTAACTTAGTTTCCATTTCGGTCAACTATTCCTTCAGGATTCTATTCTCCTCTTTCTTCTCTTCTACATCCTTCACCAACTCAGCATTGGGCACCATTTTGAATGAATCTATAGACTCTTCTGAAGATAACACCCAAACAACACAAGCCCAATCTTTAGGCTCTAATACCAATCTGATGAGGATACGGGGTCCTTCTCTACAGAGTTAGCTTGGCTCTTTCCTAAGGTCTCTCTCCTAGACCTCCCAGGTTGCTCTCAACCCCAATCTTGAGGCAAGCCACTAATAACATCCACCTCCTTCTCCAGATCTAGTCCCCATTAATAATTTGTCCTTCCCTTTCTTACGGAACCCACAAGGGTAGTTTCTCTTTCTCACTTTCTTCCCTAGCTGGACTATTGCCAAGCTCGCCTAGGGTAAGAACTCCAAAATCATTACTGTCACTTCTCCTACCAAAACTAAAAGGAAAACTATGTACAGGGGCTCCCCTCAAATTCCATCTAGGCACATGGTTCTCACCATGGATTCAAGAACCTCAAGGAGCCATTGAATATTTACAACCCAGAATGGGCCAGGAACTTACAAATTTTGAAACAAAAACAAAAGATTAACCTACTTAAACATAGAGTAAACAAAAATACTTGAAAATAACTAAACACACAGCTTGCAACTTTTCATTAACTGGAAAATAAGAAAAAAACATACAAAAATATCCAAGTCTCTCAACCGCTCTCTCAAAATGAAGGCTTGGGAGATCTTTAATAATCTTCCCATCATTAGAACATACTTAACTACCCACTCAAGTTGAAAGCATCTTTTCAGGAATCATTACAACTAACCATACTGTCCACTAAAGACAAAAGCAATTTTTCCCAGGCCATTGTAACTAAATGTACTGAGCATCAGTCCATATTGAGCATTAGTACCGAGCATCAGTTCTGAGCATCAGTACCAAGCATCAGAACTAAGCATAAGTATTGAGCATTAGTACCGAGCATCAATACCGAGCATCAGTACCAAGCATCAGTGTCGAGCATCAGTCGATTCTGAGCAATATTAGTACATGTTGAGCATCTTATCTTAATGTATTTTCACTTTCTAAGGTTCATAATACCTTTGTTGGATTTCCAAAGGCTTACAAACTACCTCTGCAACACATAATTAACCTAAAAACATACATCTAAGAAACTAGGGTGTTTATTCACCAATTTGACCCATTTTTCACTTAGTCATTACAAGAGTAAATGAAAAAACACCTTACAAACCAACTTTAAAAAATCAAAAATGTTCTTAAGGACTTCTGCACCACTTACTCTGCAAGATTATTGATAAGGCATTCGAATCATTCTCACAATCCAAATCAATATCATATTCTCGATGCTCCCAAGTCATAGACACTATCGATACCAATATTGAGCACCATACACACAATGTTTCAAAAGGAGTAAAGAGAGAGACAATATAAGTTTCAAGCTTTGTTTGTTTGCATTCATTTGTATTCCTCCTTGATTTCTTGTCATTTTAATGTTCATAGGTTCATTCTTAGTGTTGGGTCTATTTTTTTTTTTCTGAGTCTTGCTAAAATTTTTGATTCCCAATGTTGGTTTATGCCCTAAAATTCAAAGTGTCTTCAAGCATGCCCTGTAATTTTTCTAAAAGTGCCTGCTTCCCAAAAAATGTGGTACTGAAAATGGATGAAAACCTTAAACCCTAAGCCTTTTTTTTTCTTTGTTGTGAAAAAATTCTAGACCCTCATAACCTTGTTCTATTTTGAATTTACTTTTGTTGATTAACTTAAATTTTTTTAATTCATGTGCCTTTTATGTTTGCCTTTATCTCCTAATCTCATGATCAAGATTGATTATTGTTTGTGGTCTAGAGACTTGGCGCAAGCTATTATATCTTAATCTTAGGAAGAAAGGAATATTCTCTTATGGATTCAGAGATTAAGCGCAAGCGGTTGATCTTGTTTTGATCATGCAATTTGCGTGTGATCGCTAGACAAAGAGGAAGTCATCTCAAACATTGCAAGATTCAGCGAGGACTGTGGATGCAGTTTTCATCGTGTGGATAGTGCTAGATATCATGACTTAACTCAAGTTATAAGACATATTTGAATATTTAGAGATAGCCTTATCTCATAATCTCGTAATCTAACCTGAGGACAGGACAAAGTTTACCATTTTCTTTGTCTCTTGAACTCTAGAGGGAATCAGAGTTAAGTGAAATATTCTAAGATTCAACAAGGATTGTTGATCTCATTTTAGATAGGTGGCTTGCACATGATCTCTAGATAAATTCCAAGGTTAATCTTTTATTTAGCGATCAAACGAGGGCCGTCGATATTGTTCTATCATTGGTTTGATCATGTGATATGCGCGTAATATCTCATTTAACACCAGAGTTAGTAAGTATTCCAGTGACTTGGATTTTTAGTTATCTCCTAATCTCTAGATGAACCTGTGGTTGAAGCCAAGTCAAGTGAAGTGTATTGTGAGATTCAAAGGTGACTTGGTCGTGTGATCTCAAAATGGAAATTCAATTAAGAAAACCATCTAGAGATTCAGCGCAAGCCATTGTATCAAGATAAAAATCAAGGGTTGTCTCTTAATATAGGGAAGAATTGGTTAAGTAAAAAAACATTCAGAGACTTATTGTTGATCATTGATCAAATAAAGATCTAAGGGATAGCGCAAGATCTCTATAAAAAACCTGAGTTATGAAAATTATTCAGGGACTTGGAGATCTCTTCAATCATTGAATCTCCAAATGAATCGTGGTCAGTTGTGGTTAATTAAAACCTGAGTTAGGTTTTCCAAGGGAGAATCTGGACCATTGATCAAGAAAGAGATGTGCGTCTAGCGTTGAATCACTAAAAAAAGGTCAAGAGGTCATGAATCATTCAGAGATCAGGAGGTAATGAGATAAGATGCAGATAGGTGTCTAAGTGGCTAAGGAAATCTATGGTGTTCATCAAGTCTCGAAGTAAACCCAAGGTTAGATAGATCATTCGTCGATTTAGAGACTACTTTGTCTCTGAATCTTGATACTTGACTAGGATTAGTGCAAATATTGGGAGATTGTGAGATAGCCTTTATCTTTTAATCTTGGAGTAGACTAGAGTTAGTGCCAAGGATTATGAAATCAAGTATAAACCATGGATCGTAAGTCAAGATCAAGGGTTGCGCATAATATATCCAGATAAATTGATTAAGTACAAAATTATTTAGAGATTCAACACAAGATGTAGATCATGTTTTCATTGTGTGGCTTGCGTGTGATCTCTGAATAGAACTTGAGTTAGTCAAATCATTTAGTGATTCAGATATCTTAGTTATCTATGAATCTCCAGATAGACTCAGAGTCAAAATAGAGTTATCATTTCACCTTGTTGCTGAATCACTAAATGGACCTAAGGTTAAGTTAAAATCTCAGAGACTTAGCAAAGATTGTTGATCTCATCTCAAATGAATCGTTAGCACTAGATCTCCAAGTGATACTCAAGTTAAGAGTTGTATTCAGTGACTTGGCAGGTCCTTCATCTCCAAATCTCCATATTTAATCATGGTTGAGTAAACTCAAGTGGAGTTATATTGCGATATTCAAAGATAAGAAGAAATAAGTTACTCAGTGTTAGGAGGTGAACCAGAGATAAGGTAAAGTTAAAATATGTGGTCAGCGCTGAGTCTCGGAATGAAATCAAGATTATGAAAATATTTCAGTGACTTAGCGAGAACCATTGATGCAGTAAGAGATATGTGGCTGGCACTGGATCTTGTAATGTAACCCAGGTCAAAGGTAACATATAGAGACTTGGAGATAGTGTAGTCATGTAATCTCTAGATAGACTATGGTAGAGCTCAGTGTGGTAAAATCTCAGGTATCATGTTCGCGTGAAATTCTAAGGAAATAATATAAAAAGAAGGGTTAATAAAGATAGGAGATTCTGATAGAGAATAAGTAATCTGCTGAGCTATACAAAGTAATAAAAGAAGGCCAATCAGATGTCATCTTGAGATTTTTAACATTAAAAAGGTTTTAAAGACAAAAATCACTCATGACTTTTTCTAGACAAGCATTCAAATTTAATTACCTATCAACCTCAGACACCATGGCTAGGAGAAAATTGATGTCAATACATGCAAAGTTATTGCAGAATTGATTGAGCAATAGTTTCCAAGTTCTCAACTAGACTGATGCATTGATGACTCAATGAAAAATAGATACAACCTTTGTACATTCTTCTTACCAAAGTTTTCAGAGCAAATTGAGAGAAGTATGTTTCAAAGAGAAGGATAATTCAGAATCAGTAAAAATGAGTCAAGCAGAGCTTTAGTCAGTGGTGAAGACAAGGATGTAGAAGAAGAACACAAAGGGAAGATAAATTACTCAGATGAGTTTGTTTCTTTTCTTACTGGAACCAACCATAATAAAAACGTAAATGACGGATACTTGTCTGATTATTTGTCAAATTGTAGGGATCCCATCACTCTCGGGTGCTCTGGTTATCATTTGTTCAATTAATTTTATAATAATATAGATAGGAAAATCCTTGTTTCAAACCCTTGGACATTAGGTTTATCCAAGTTAATAGTCCCAGATGTCTTCCTAGATGCAAACTTGTTGGTTGAATTGGCTAAAAGATATGAAATTGTTTCTAAAAATATCAGTAAACATGATGGAGCGGCCCTAGTCACATTGGATAGGGCTTATTTTATGAAATCCTTTGGTATATACAATGCCTCTGCTACAGAGATTGACCTGACCAAGTTGAAAAACAAATATACCAGAGAGGTCAATGTGGTTAAGAATTTGATCCAGTCTAATGTGCCTAGGTCAAATAAAAATTATATAGCCCCAATGCCTTCTTCTAAGGGTGCACCATATGAATTCAAAGATCTAAGCATCTACATGAATTATATAGATTATGGTCTATGTAGAGTATTGGGGATTGATGGACATATTGAGAAGATGCCTGCCGATTTACTGATGATCATCCTAGATATCCAAAACTCCCACATCAATATTGATTTTGACATGATTTAGTATGTTATCGATAGGATGCATGAAGGCCTCATTAGTATCCAAAAGAAGACTAACCCTAAATTCATGCATTATTCAATTCTAATTCATTTGATTCTATTATTCAACATAGATAGCACGGATACAAAAAATTTGAGACCAAGGATGCATTTCCAAGTCTAGCCAAACCTTGTACAATTCTAGATTAGGGTTTGGAATTATACCTCCAATGAAAATGAATACTATAGTTTTGAGAATTGGGTTGTACATCCAATTTTAAACTTGTTGGGTGCTAATGTAACTAGGCTGGCAGTCAAGGTGCTTAGACTCCTAAGACCTTGTGAATATGTGGACAAGTGGCCAGGAGATCACAATCGGGGAGATTTTTATTGTGAAAAAACCTACACACTAATTAGGTTTTATGGATGTTCTTAGCCTCCATATATACTTCCAAAGTATGTACCTCCAAGGATTTCCTTATTGGATTTTATTTGGCAATTGATCTGGACAGACAAAGAGCACTTGGCCCCCCATAGAAAAGGCATTTTTACACCCAAGCAATTCATGGTTGTTGATTTTACCATTAGGAAAAGGGATATGGATGTAGTAAATAAGTGGTTAGGGAAATGCAAGATGAGCATGGCCTTATATAGATATGTAGATCTTGAAGGCTCCATCAAGAGTGCCAAGAAACTGCTAACCCCAAGTGTCACTTCAACATGAAG
This sequence comes from Thuja plicata, assembly GCA_018584345.1. Classification (NCBI taxonomy): domain Eukaryota; kingdom Viridiplantae; phylum Streptophyta; class Pinopsida; order Cupressales; family Cupressaceae; genus Thuja; species Thuja plicata. Next base: position 30,823 of record MU224648.1, on the reverse strand, counting down.
GGTGTGATGAGGAAGATGTAATCAAAAACATCCTAGAAGATGAAGAGGCAGAGAAGAGAGCTTGAATGTACCAAGACCTAATATATTTGGAGAAAGAGATGAAAAAGGTAGGGATTCCTTTTTGAGGTTTCTTCCTAGGATTTCCCTATATAAAAAGGATCACTAAGATGATATAAATGTATGATACCTTGTATAATCAGCTGGAAGATCATATTGAAGAGAAACAAAGAGGCCCTAAAAAGAATTCATCTTCTAAATATGAAGAATACAATGAGGGAGGATATACAGTGTATATTCCTCCTCATACAAGCCAAACGCCTGGTCTTGAGAAAAGAACAGAAGCTCATGACACTGAGGCAACAAGTGAGCCTCAAAGGAATAAACAAAGAATAGAATAGGGAGAGACCTCTTAGACAGAGGTACAAGAAAAGAAGAAAGACAGAACAAGTGCCCTGGTCACCGATGATAGGAAGTATCATCACCAACTAAGAAAGACAATCGAAGAGGGAAAGACAAAGGAAAATTACATCCAAGAGGAAGTAGAGTTTCCCCTCCAACTATGCCAGGATGAAAGATAACTCTATTGGGAACAATTTCTAAATGATGATGCCTTCATCAAGACTGATGAGATCAAGAACTTTCTTATCTAGAGAAAAAAGAAAGAAATTGGTTCTCAATTGCAATTAACAGAAGACGGTACTGTGCAAAGTGAAGCTTTGCAAGCTTTAAAAGCCTATGATCTTGAATCTAAAGTCATCACACCATAGGAGGCTAGACAATTGGTGAATTCTGGTGGAATGTGACTTGTTCCTAGATGGGATTTAGCCTCTGCATTCATAATTGATCAAATCAGGAAGCAAATGAAAGCTAATCTATATTCTAAGACTCAAATTGGAGAAATGATAAGGAGATGTGGATATGATCCAAGATCCCAAACTTTGGCCATGTGGTCCCTGGATCCAAGAACAAAAAATCCATCTCTGGTTAGTGTTGAGGAGAAGATGGAAGGAGACAAGATCATCTAGATTGTCCAGAACACCTCTGATCTTGAGATTTCCCAAGTTGTTACCCACTTTTCCCTCCTCATTGAGGCACAAACAGAACAATTATCTACAAGGTATGGAAGGCTCTTTGATGAGTCAATTTTTGTGGCTAAAGATAGATAGAAGTGCTTGATACAGATCAAAGTATTGTAGCAGAAAGTGGAAGATCTGAACAAGAAACTAGAAGAGGCCCCTGAAGCTCCTCCTCCATCCAAAGAAGTTTCTTTTGTGCAAATAGATACCACTGAGAACTTTCCATAAAAATAAGAAAAATTGGACAATGACAAGAATGAATTTTCCCTAGCTGCATTGATGAGTATCTTGCAGCATATGATAGACATTTTGAAAGGCAAATTTGATACAGTACATAAGGCATATATTAAGTTTCCTGACTTAAAGAAAGAGGTAAGGGGACATATAGAAACTCTAGACCCATTGTTCAGTGTGTGGTTAGGTAGGGGATCCTTATTTGAAAGGCTAGAGGCATTGCTGCCTGACAGGACAGATCTTCCTAAATTAGTGTGTCAAGTAGGGGATATTATTGAACAAATTGGCACATCATTATCCTTCTTCAAAGGAAAGGAAAATTAGATTCAAGCAAAATTCAGCATGTTTGGCACTGATTTTATTTAGTTTATCCCTCCTGTCAAAAGGGAAAATGATGAGATCAAGTATGTTGAGGAATGGAGAAAAGAATTCGACACTTTGCTTCCTAAGAAAGAGGCATTCCTAACAAAGGATAATTTCCTAGATATGGATAGATTCAATAAATCCTTAGATGAAGCTTTCAAAGCTAAAACATACTTTGTTAAGTTTGTTATAGATATCAAGGCTATTAATTATGCTAGGTGGGAAAGGAAGATGAAGTAGTTGAAGAGTATACAAGGTTTAAGTTGGCCAATAGAGGATGAAGTCACACTTTGGGACAACATTACCAAGCCAAAGAAGAAGAAGCCATAAATAATTGACTTGGACGTGACAGATGAGGATTCAAGTGGCATTTGACACCTGATCAATGAGCATAGGGAGGGAAATCATCATCAAGACTAGTGTAAGTTAGCCTGTATTGGCAGTCACTAGGTCTCATAACAACATTAAGAGGTTACCCTGAATATCTATGGACAAAGGTGCCAACTGCAAAGGATTTGGAATGATTTCAAATCAACTAAACAAATGTATTTCTTCCACCGACTGGAAATGTAACTACTTTTTGTCTTTTCACACTTTTAGCTTTTGCCTAGCCATCCGAAGCTTGTTGCATCCTATCTCTTTAAGGATTCCAAGATGGCTAGTGCTTACTATATATAGAAAGTTGTATTATATTATAAAAGGATGGTTAATTCACAACTACAAGGGAAACTTCTGAATTTTTTCTAGCTTCAAAGATTTTTTTCATTATAAATGTATTTAGTAGAGATATATAAATAAAATACAATGGAAGTTCTTTTTTTCATATCTATGATGTCTTCTTGTATTTGTGTTTGAATTCTTGTGTATGTAATCTGCAAGGCACTTTAAATACACTGGTTATAAGGTAACTGTGGGATTATTTTTAAGTTTCTTTCAAGGAGGGACTAAATCTTAAAAGTAGTTTCAGAGGGTTAAACATTAGTATAAGAATCTGATACATGGGTATGAGAATGAGAAGGTGGTTTTTAAGGAATTTCATCTGAGTTCCATTTGTTTTTCCATTAAGAAATTTCTGTGAATGTATATTTCATTTGACTCTTTGCCCTGGATTAAGCACTAGTCTAGATTTGGCTAATAGTTATCATCATCAATATTAAATTTAAACAATTCTTTTAATATTTATGCTCAAATAACATAGATGTTTATCATTTATATTGGAAAATACAAGTAATTTTATTGATTCCTCAGAAAGTGAATCATTAGGTCAGCCTGCCTGAGTCTAGAACTCTAATAGAAGAAGGATGAGAATCATTATTTCACTGGTATTTTCTCTTGTCAATTTCATGGTCTAGCTTGTAAATATATGCATAAGATTGGTTATATTCATTTGTAAAATGTACTATCAGTTGTTGCAGTAAAAGGCAAGAGCAAATCAGTGTTAATCCTTAATCCACTATCAGATTTACTGAGAAGTAGTAAATTATAAAGGGTACACTATTAGGAATGGAAAAGAAATATGTAAAAAATGAACAATACCAGGAAAGAATCTAAGAGAGTGAATGCATAAAAGAACTATTACCATAAACAAGGAGAGAGAAAGCTCCAAGATTCAACACAAGAAGGCAAGATATTTGAAAGGGGAAAGCAAAGAAAACCCCTTGTGACATTATGAATGAGGCATGAAAAGCCTAAGAAGAGGA
>MU224648.1:0-12540 GCA_018584345.1 Thuja plicata | reverse complement strand
TCCTCCCTAAGAGGAAATAACACAAGTGGCACACACTTTATGAATGTGGCTCACATGCACATAGGAGTTACACTTCAAACTCATTCTTCCATCTCTACTTAAGAGATGATTCTCCTCTCTTTCTTTTTAGTAACACAAGCACTAGTTGAAGCACTTCGTCACTTCAAGTGACTCATTGTATGATCTTGGCTCTCATTCTCTCTCTCTCTCTCACATTCTTAGAAAATTTTCCCATTCATATTTATTCACAGGGTTTTTTTTATGCTTTTCCCCCTTCAAAATCTTGTCTCCTTGTCTTTCTCTTGGTGAATGCTCCTAGTTTTCTGATTTATTCATGGTATATCTCTTTTCTCCTTGCTCTTTGGTTTAAACAACTTCATGTTTCTCTTTATTTTGTTATTATTTTAACAAAAAGTTTATGGTGACTCAGGATTAGTAGTAGCCCAAGTTAGGTCCAAATATGTAGTAAAGAATGATATATTAAAAATGTATAAGCATGCAATTTGGGACCAAATTGAAATTTTTGATGCCTTCAATATTAATTGGATAGAAAGGTCCAAAAACATTATGGCAGATTTCGTAGCTAATGTTGCTTTGAAAACTGATGGCTTGAGCTTAAGTGGGGTATCAATAGTTGAATTCAAGACAAGACCAATTGTCCTTGATAATATTTACAACTGGAAAGTATTTGAGGATGACCAAGATATTATTAGATTTATTCAAGGCTTAGATCATTATGAAAATTAGCTTATAGACTATAATTCTTTAGTTGAGACAGTTGATGGAAAGAATATGGTTCTGGGAAGTGAGGTTGTCCAGTTGAGTTCCAATCAGATTCCCAGGGGTTTGGTTGAACTTGAGGCATTGTTTAGTAGTCAAAATGATCAATCAACAAAGATAAGCAATGCTAAGATTGAGGAGCTAGAGGAGATAAATTTGGGATTAGAAACTACTCATATAGTTTATACTGGAAAAGGATTAGATTCCCATGTCCGAAAAAATCTAATTAAACTATTGAGAAAATATAAGCATGTGTTTGCATGGTCATATCAAGATCTAAAATCTTATAGGGAAGATCTTTTCCAGCATGAAATACCACTGAAATCAGAGATGAAACCATTCAGACAAAAATAGAGACCTATTAATCCTTTATTGGCTCCCAAGATGTAGCAAGAGTTGATGAAGTTAAAGGATGTTGGGATTATTCATCCCATTAGACATTCAACATGGGTCTCAAATTTAGTGCTAGTAAGGAAAAATAATGGTGACATTAGATTGTGTTGATTTCAGGAACTTGAGCATTGCATCTCTCAAAGACAATTATTATTTACCTAACATGGAGGCAATGTTGCATAAGGTAACTGGTTGTGAGGTGTTGTCAATGATGGATGGTTTCTCAGGCTACAATCAAGTTTTAGTGAAGGAATCAGAGCAGTTCAAAACAACATTTACTACTCCGTGGGGGACTTATGTCTATATTAGAATGCCATTTGGACTGATAAATGCAGGAGCAACTTTTCAAAGAGCCATGGATGTTGCTTTTAAGGAATCTATTGATTTATTCATGGTTATTTACCAAGATGAATTAACTACATATTCTAAAAATGCTGAGGATCATCATGAACACTTAGGGAAAAAATTTAATAAAGCTTTGGAATATGGTGTTTCATTGAATCTTGGAAAATGCCATTTTGCAGTACAAGAAGGAAAGTTGCTAGGACATATAGTGTTCAAGGATGGAGTAAGAATTGATCCTAAAATAATTGAAGCTATCCAAAGGGTCACTGCTCTAAAAGGTTTAAAAGGTGTTCAGTCTTTCTTAGGAAAGATAAATTTTGTAAGAAGATTCATAGCAAATTTTGCAGAAATCATCAAGCCAATCATCATTCTTTTAAAGAAAGATGAAAAATTTTAGTGGAATGAGGAAGCTCAAGTAGCATTTGAGGGAATAAAGAAAGTAGTTCATGAGGCTCCTATTTTGAAATCACCAGATTATAGCAAGCCTTTTTCTTTATTTTCATTTGCATCCTTTCATACAATTGTTGTTGTTTTACTACAAAAGGATGAACAAGGTTTTGAACATCCAATAGCCTTTTATAGTAAATCTCTTCAGGTTACAGAGCTAAATTATGAGATGATGGAGAAGAAAGCATATGCCCTAGTAAAATCTATAAAATCTTTTAGACCGTACTTGGTTTGTGCTAAGGTGCAGGCATATGTTCCTCATTCAGCAGTAAAAGATATTCTTACTCAGTCAGAAGTGACAGGTAAGAGATGTAAGTGGATAAACAAAATTCAAGAATTTAATCTTGAAATCCACATTACAAAGTTGATAAGAGGTTAGGGTTTGGAAAAACTTATGATAGAGGATAACTTGGATTTAGTAGAAGTGAATGATATAGAGACACATGATCAGAAAATTATAAGTATAGAGAAACAACCATTCTATGCTGATATTGTGTATTTCTTGAAAAATGCCAAATGTCGTAATACTTTGATAGATAACCAAAAGAGAAGTCACAGATTGCAGGCCTAGAAATACACCTTAATTGAGGGAGACCTGTATTGGAAAGATAGAAATGGTGTATTATTACTATGTCTAGATTAGAGCCAATCTGAGAAGGTTTTAAGTGACATGCATGGAGGGGTATGTGGAGTTCATTTTTTTGCCAAGACCACTGCCCATAATATTCTAAGGGCTGGATATTTTTGGCCTAGTTTATTCAAAGATACACATGCATATGTTAGAAAATGTGAGCCTTTCCAGAGGTTCTCAAATAAATTTAAATTTTTAGGAGCCCTGTTATTAAATCCAGTGAATGTTGAGGCCCCTTTTTCTATGTGGGGAATTGATTTTATTAGTGAGTTTGCAGAAAAATCCAGTGGAGGACAGAGTTGGATACTTGTAGCCATGGATTATTTTACAAAATGGATTGAAGATGTTCCCACAAAAGGGGCTTCAAGTAAGGTTGTTATTGAATTTCTAATGGAGAATATTCTAACCAGGTTTGGTGTGCCTTCAAAGTTAGTGATGGATAATGCTATGTGTTTTAGATTTGATGAGATCAAAAATTTCTGTGAAAAGTATGGGATCATAATTTTATATTCATCCCTATACCACCCACAGGAAAATGGACAGGTTGAGTCTAGCAACAAAAGCATTTTGAAGATCTTAAAGAAGACTCTTGAAAATATAAAAAAGCATGGCATAAAAAATTGAAATTGGCATTGTGGCCTGACAGGGTTATAGTTAAGAAAGCAATAGGAAAATCACCATTTGAGCTTGTATATGGTTTACAGTCTAGGATGCCTATGAACAATTTATTAATTGTATACCAGTTTATACAAGAGGAGCATTTACAACTTTCTGACAGTATGCAGGATAGAATGATGCAGTTGGCAGAGTTAGATGAAATTAGAAAAGATAGCTAGTAAGAAAATATTAAGTTACAACAAAAAATGAAGTATCTATTTGATAAAAGGGCTAGTGATAGAAAATTCCAGCCAGATGATCTAGTACTTTAGTGGAATGTGAGATCAGAGGATAAAGGGAAACATAAAAAGTTTGAGTCTTTATGGCTTGGACCATTTGATATTTATCAGAGTTTTGGAAAAGATTCATATCTGTTGAAGAATATGGATAGAGAAGAATTTAAATTCCCAATGCATGGACAATTTTTAAAGCCTTTCTTAAATTAGAAATCAAATTTTCTATGCACAAGTAAGTATGTATCGTATGTATATAGTGTGTTTCCTTTCTACAGTCGGTTGCTCTCATTTTTTGAAGTGATTTGCAACCAAAGATTTTGTGGTTCTTGTCATAAATTTACATTTAGCCATCCTCAGATAGAGCCACTATTGGTTGTATTTCCAATTTTGTTTTCCACCTAGTAAACTTTGTTATTCTCATGCCTATCTTTCCTTAGAAATCAAAATCATGTCTAAAATTGTGAAAGATCCCTCTAAAAATTATGGTTTCTAGGTCAAAATCAAAGAGAGATGTCAAAAAACCCTAGTTCTCCAAAATATGTTATGTTTTGAAGTTACTTTAGCAAGTAACTTAAAATATTTTTTTGGCATGTGCAATTTTCTTATCCTAATGCAGTCGTGAGATCTCCTAATGTTTCCCAAATATTCCTTTATCTCTCACGACTTAGCGTTTCCCTTTTGTCAGGTTATCTCCATAAGAAATGGTAGATTCTTTTGTCAGCATGAGATCTGGTGTTAACCATTGATTCAAATCAAGATCCTTATTGGAAACACTGAGAGGGGGGGTGAAACAGTGTTTAACTATTTATTCTATTTCAGCAATTTGAACATAAATCAAATAGACAACATATGAATCATAACATAATAACACATAACACCAGATATGTTTATGGGTCCAAACCTTGATCAGAGGAAAACCCCGGTGGGAATTAGTACCCACAAATGATTGTACTAGTATAATGAACCTGTTAAAGTTCCTTTGCCTTGTTAGGTGCATTTTTTATAATGATAGTACAATGACCCTATTAGGATTCTTTACAAAACCCTATTAGAGGTGGTTGGCTCACTGCCAGAGCTCACTGCTCAATAAGATGAAGGCTACAACCTTCAGATAATTGATATACACTATATCAAAAATGAACTACTGTAATGACATTGTTGTTTGATCAGTTCTATTTATGTATTGATGCTTAAATCTCTTGTATATTTCTACTTCATACTAACTTTCTCATATTGATCTTCTCAATCTCTTCTTTGCTATATCTTCGATGACACATTAATACAAAAAGTGCATGTCTAATATATATATACATGCCTGAATAGATGCAACTGAAAACAAGACCTTAGTCAGACCAAAAACAACATTCACAATGCTTCCAAAAAAATTGGCTTAAGCATGTTTACAATAATGTTTAAGACATAATTTCTAAATTATTACAATAGCCGCATAGCCTTTAAAAAACAAAAGATTATATGCTAATCCAAAAACTGAGGTCGGCTCCATACTCTATGTTCTAAATTGTTAGAGAACTTAATATTTATATAACTTTTCTGTACTGTCATTCCATACCATGTGTGTATAGGGTAAACATAAACACATATCATAGAGCTTAAGTATGAACACGCATATCTTGATTCAATCTTACGCACGTGCGCTGGTGCTCTAATCGACTGCATAACTCTGTTATGTTCTATCTTCTATACTTAGCCATTTTTGTCTTCCAATTTTACTTGAAAAAACTTCATATGACTTTGTTGCCATAATTACAAAACAAAATAAGTCATATACATTCAGATTGTCAACTTGCCAACAATCTCCCCCTTTGTCATTAATGGCAACAAAGGAATGTGGCCAAGTTGCTTAGACTTTGACTTAACAAAAAATTTCTATCATAACTTTGGCTATATAACATTCTCCTTATATACATATATTACTCCCCCTTTCACATTAATGGAAAAGGTGTCAAAATTGTAAGTCTCTAGATACTTACTCCATGTACACATCTGGATAAGCAATCTACAGATTTTTGATCTCTTGCTGCCAGAATGCCTTTAGTGCTTCAACTGTCTGAAGCTGGGTGAATAAGGAATATGTAAGCTTCTCCATCTTTGTCAAATCCATGCAAGGTCCTTGATCATAGGTGGAAAAGGTTTCATCAATATGTTTGATGTTTTTGTTTAGAACTGCTAAGGAGGGCGCAAGTGCATTTCTCAATTGAGTCTATCTGATCCTTATCTTGCTGATCTCCTTAGCTTTTTCTATCTTGTCTTTCTGACCTTGATAGATATTGTTTAAGATTTTGATGTCTTGGGATGATGTTTCAACTGATTCTCTTATGTTATCAACAAAGATATCTACCTCTTCTATCTTCTTGATGTGCTCAAAGGTGAATTTGCCTCTATCCATGCAATTTGCTATTACCTGCCTTTTGATGCTAGTTCTTTCAAGATTGCTTGACCAATCTTCAATGAGTTCATATATAAAGAGAAATTATTTATCAATTCATCTAATCTTTTCTTCTTGTACTTATCTTCTACAATTTGAGTAGCAGAGTCTACTAAACTTGTGAAATGTGATTTGAAGCTTGTCAAGATGCAATCAACATCATCAACTGATTGAATCTTAGCCACTTTCTTATCTGCTGGCACTAAGTCATTCAGAATGTTCATTGTCTCCAGAAAGAGAGGATTTATCATTACTTGTTTCTCTTTGGCTTTCTCCATGTCTAGCACACTGATCTTAATCAAGTCTTCTTCTTCCCAAGCATCTAGATTTGCTGAATCAGGGGTCAAACTTGACAGAAATGATGTTTTGATGGATGGAGTATGTATTAAATTCTGAATGGCATCCACATATTCACTCTTCATAGGGTTCTCCATAACTAGTGTTTCATTAGTTTGATTGTCTTCCTCATTATTCAAGTCTGTTGAATCTTTAGAGGGAACTTCATCCTGTTGTAAGGAAGTGTTATCAGTGCATACTTTCTCTGTCTCTTTAGTGCTAACAAATGCTTTTTCAACTTTGTCCACGTTGTTGTCAGAAGCGGTCATGGATATCTTAACATCATCAATCACAATAGTTTCTTCTGAATCTTTGGCTATATTAGAAGGTATTAAAATAGTAGGAGCTAAATCATGTAGACATGTTATAGGCGCACTTTGAATCACTGGTTCTTTATCTTGTTTGGGAGGGACTGGAGTCACCTTTTCTATAGGCGTCATTGATGGATACATATGTCTATCTAGAAATACTCGCTCAAAATCTTTCTGAGTCTCTTTACCAACTACTTCATACTCTTTGTTCATGATATGCAGAGTTCTTGTTTTGGTTATGAGATGAGGTTTTACCAAATCCAATAGTATAGCTTTCTCATCATGTAAGCAAATAGGGAGAATACTATCCAATGTTTCTTCTCTTATCCTCATATCCTCTTCAATTGCTTGCCTCTTCAATAGGTCAATTATGTTCCATACTTTGTCTGGTATGACTATTTTGAGTTCCAATACTAACCTCTTGAATTTAATCATATGAGAGATAATCATTGAGTGAATTTCTAATTTGTCTATCTCTTGGTATTTGTCATAGACATTCTTAATAGAGTCTAGTCTACCTTCATTGACAATTATGTTCTTTAGGACTATTAGACTAGGTCTGAATCCTACCTCAGGAGGGGCTTGAGTGTTCTTTACCTTTCTCCTTATTGTCCTTGAGGATGGGTGACCTATGGGATCTTGCTTCCTCCTTCTGGTCAACTTACTTGGTACTGATGGTGGAGATGCTTCCAAATCAATAGTAGTTGAGGGCGCAGATGTACCTTCATCATATTTATTCTTCTTCTTCTTGGGTATATCATCAGATTTTTCCATTTTCACCTCTGCAGCTATTTTCTCAAGTTCTTTTGCAATCTTAGCTTCCCTAGCCTTATCTAGGTCTTCTTGAGTGACACCATGAACTCTTAGGATGTTGGATGTAATCCTTGATGCCTTTATTTTATTGTATGTAGTGTATAAGACAGAATCAAGTTGATTTGTCTTTTCTCTGTAAGTACCACATCTAGGTTCAGTGGGGTCCTTAGGCGCAGATAAGAGGACTTGTGCATATCCTTCCAAAACTTGTTCTTCAACTTCATATCCAAGTGGGTGAATCCATTTTGTTCTAGGCTCAACTGCCCCATGCAAGTACAATCAATTTCCACCATGAAGCATATGGTGTCTTTGTATTTCTCAACTATCTTCTCTGATAATCTGAACCTCTTCTGTATTTTGATCCTGAATTTTTTTATCTCCATATCCATAGAGTCCTTAGCACTACTCTTTGATGTAGCCTTTAGTGAAATTTGTGACATGGTAGGTTTACTCCTGTCTAGGTAAAGATTATCAACTTTACCAACAATGTGAAAGTATAGATAGATGATCAAAGAGCCAAATCTAAATATCTTACTCTTTTCATGCTTGATAGCTCTAATATTGTCAATCAGCTATGTGTGCAATATTTCACATAGATTATACTAAGTATTATCCTTTACCATCTTTATTGCTGCCAGGGTAGTAGCTACAGATACATTGTTTAGTCTACTTGCGTGCTAGAACTTATAACCTAGTATCATAGTGACCAATTTGATGTCATTTTCTTTAATGGGATCAACAGTCATTCTACGCCTATCACTCCTGGATAAGCATGCTTGTTACCGTATGCATTTTCACTGAGAGTTTCAAACTTTTTTCTGAACAAAGTATAGGCAATGCGTGCATGCATACTATCTTAGTTTGTGATCACATACATGAATCCATAGGTGCATACTCGGAGGTGAGTATACCAGCCACACAAGGGTTTTAGAGCTAGAATAGTTCCCCCTAAGACCAAGAAGGTCAACTTAACCAGAAGTAGAGGGTGTGTCCACTATGGATGCATCTACTAATTTGTTCTCTTTATTATCCTTCGTTAATTCAACCCAAATTTTATCTGAATCAGTTTTAGCTTGTACAAACTTAACTTCTTCTGATTCTTTAAATAGTGACCTTTAAGGATTCTCTTGTCTTTGTGCTCTTGAACTGCAAAACTTTGAGATGTGTCCAGATTTTCCACATTAGTGACAAATTATAGGAGGTCTGATGTTATTATTCATCATGTTGCACTGCTTGGCTATGTGTCCATTGTAATTACACATTTGACATGTAATGTCTGCAAGTTTCTTTGAGCTTGATTTTTGTGATTGTATTGAGTCATATTTCTTTGGTTCTATTGCGATTGATTTCTTTGTCTTGTTCTACAATGTATAGCCCTGTGACCAAACTTATTACAGGAGTAACAATAACCATTGAAAGGTCTTACCTCTTTACTATCTCTTGCCAAGTTTCCATGCTTGTTACAGGCATAAAAAGTATGGTTAACTACCTTATGTACATCTTTGGGTGTTTTTTCTTTAGCCTCTTCAAAATTCTCAGTTTTCTTTGCTTTTACAGATTCTGTTTGAGCTTTCTTTCTTTCTTGCAATGAATTGATCTTAGTTTGTGCCATACTGTAACCAACACCAGTAGTATCACCTATTAGCTTCTATGCATAAATTTTTGATTGGATTAGATCAGAACTTGTGTGAAGTTTATCAATATTATCTTTGTTGGATGATATCAGTTTTTGGTACTAATCATGTTGTTGATACTCATGTTTTGTCACTGATGTCAACATATATTTCTGTGAAAGAAGACAGACTAGTTACTTGAATGGAAGGCGTGTACGGACACTATACAAATGAACCAGAATGAGTGAAGTTGGATTTAAGTAGAAGACTAAGTTTTCACATTAGATCTAAGGCCGCTTGACTTTATGTTTCATATCATGGATGTTACAATTGTTTTAGTAAAGACTATTTTTATGGACTGTGACTGTGATTCTAGATAGAGAAGGTCTCTGTTTTTAGGGCATATCTTGCTGAGGAAGATGTTTCAGAACTTGTGAGCTTACTGATGGAGAGATGACATATGATGGTGAAATGGGTTGAGTTCAATTTCTGTTTCAGTACTGATGATGTCAGTTGTGGCTTGTGTTCTAGAGAAGACTTATTTCCTGGCCAACTTTAGACTTGTAACATATGGAAATTAATTCTGAGCATGGATTGCAAATCTGGAAGTATTTGTAATGAATTTTAAATATTGTATACTTGTTATAGGTACCGTGTGTATCTTAGCAAGGGCTTATGTAATTATTTGTATGATGGGGAGCCTTAATTGGCCGACATAGTTAATTGTGTATTAGGAAAGCTTAACTGGCCGACCTAATGGGTTATTGTAAGAGGGTATATATGAGTGATCTTTTCATTTGTGAAAAGTGTAACAAAGAAAGAAAAGAGCATAGATTTGTGAAGCTACAAAGCTTGACTACTGGATAGAGAGTAGAGTTGGTACTTCATTGGAACTGACCAAGCAAAGATAGTTGCTATCAGGAAGTTCACTAGATTGTATATTTGTTGTATACACTTGATGCGGATTGTGAATCCTTGAGGGTGGCTTTAACCTTCTTTGGGTAGTGAGCCTACTAATTTCATTGACTCCTAACAGGGTTTGTCTCCTAACAGGGACTATGTACTATAATGTAATAAAAATCTCCTAATAGGGCTAATATCTTTTAATAGGGATACTATACTCTTGGTACATTATTTTGTGGGTGTTAATTCCCACTGGGGTTTTACCTTTAACAAGGTTTCCTCGACAATAAACATTGTGTTACGGTGTTGGCAATTACTATGTTATTTACTTTTGATGTTATGGTTCATAAAGTTTAAAGTTTAATAATCTATTGCACAACTGATTCACCCCCCCTCTCAGTTGTCTTGTGGACTATTATTCCTAACAATTGGTATCAGAGCTACTGGTCCTCAGAGAGAAATTTTAACAGCTTTAGGTGATCCTAAAGATGACTTACTATAGGAAGGATAGTCCAAATTTTGATCCTAAAAACTTTGACAGTTGCCAGAACAAGATGAGAACACATTTGCTATGTCTGGGAATTGAGTACTAGATGATCACAAAGAAGAATGTAGCAATAGCGAATGAAGATGAGTTGGACAAGGCTACTAAATATGAAAAGAAACTATTTTCCTACAATATGGTTGCAAGGGAATCTCTAATCAGTGCCCTATCTAAAGGAGAATTCACAGAAGTGAAGGACTTGGACTCTGCACATGACATCTGGACAAGACTGGAAGCATTGTATGTTGCAGACAAATTTACAAAATAAGCAAAGTTGTAGAACTGGAAAACAAAGATGGAATCACTGAAGATGAGAGAAGATGAGAATGTTAGAGCATATGCACAGAGAATTACTGAGGTAGTTACCAGTATTAGGAACTCTAGAGGTACTTACAGTGAGGAAGAAGTAATTGCAAATTTTCTCAGATCTTTGACACCTGCATATAGAACCAAAGTACAAGCTATAGAGGAGATCATACCTTTGACACTGAACTTCACCAGAGAGATGTTGATTGGCAAGCTTACTACATTCAAGGCCATAGAATTGGGAGACACTTTACCTAGGTTAGAGTTAGCATTCAAGGCAACTATGCACAAGAACAAGTAGACCTTATCTGGAAATACAAGCAGTAGTGATCTAAGAGAAGAACTTGGAGCTTATGCTAATGAATGGGAACAGATACAGGAAGAAGAAAGAAAGCTAGATGAAGTTGTGGTACTGATTTCTAGAAGAGAAAAGAGAGGTAAGGGTAAATCTGAAGGAAAATTACCTTTGAAATGTTTTTTATGTAATAAGATTGGTCATTTTGCATCTAGATTTCCTACAAGAATCCCAAAGCATAAACCTAAGTTTTTCAAGTCTAAGTTCTCAAAAGATAAGGAATGTTATTATGCTAGTGAGGGAATATTTGATGATAAGGATGATAACTTTGATGAGATTAGATTCATTTCTATTAAAGATGATGCACCTATGCATGAGGAAAAAGCCCTAGTATCCTGAGTTGAAAAGAAATCTAAATGGGTTATAGATAGTGGATGTTCACACCATATGACTGGAGAGAGGAATAAGTTTGTGAGTTTGAAGAAACATGATGGTGGTGTTGTTAGATTTGGTGACAATTCTCCTAAACTTATTATTGGAGTTAGATATATTTCTTTGGATGGAAAGACTAATACTAAAAATGTATTACTTGTTGATGGACTTAAACATAACTTGTTGAGTGTTGGACAGCTAGTGGACAAGGATTATCAGCTGAATTTCATTAATGGGAAATATTCTATAAAGAGTAAGATAGGAAACTTGATAGCATCTGGTTCTAAATCCAAAGGTAATATATTTGAACTTAACACATCTAAACACTAGTAAATTTGACCTCAAATTTTGATGAAACTTGGTCAAAATTATGACAGTAATTGGTCAAATTTACGACCAAAACTTTCGTCGGTCTTTTTTTGTCAAATTTTTGACGTATTTATAATTCATCAAAATTTTGACCAAAAAAAACGTCAGAATTTCGACTATAGCCCAGGCTTAAAATTGCCGTCATTTTTTTAGTGCATTGGTCAAAATTTTGACCAATACTTCCACCAACGATTGGTCACAAATTTTGACCAATGCACTAAAAAAATTGATGGGAATTCCATACTTTCCACCAAACCAATGGTCAAAATTTTGACCATTGTATTGGTCGAAAGCATGGCATTCTCGTTGTTTTTTTAGTGTATTGGTCGAAATTTGCGACCACTCGTTGGTGGAAATTGGTTCTAGAGTTGGTCAAAATTTTGACCAATCGCTGGTGGAAATGAACCGTAGCATTGGTCAAAATTTCGACCAATGTTAATTTTTTTAAAAAAAATTTTTTTTTTTTTTTATTTTTACTTTTTTTTAAATTCTATTTGGATTCAACTGTATAGTTTTTTGAGTCAAACTCATTGACCTTTGATTCATGAGTAGTGGCTTACACAAACCCATCTCTCATGAGAATGAATGGAACACTTAGCACTCATTGGCTCTGGGTGATGGTCACAGAGGTGAAGCACTGGGACTTCCCGGGAGGTCACCCATCCCAGTACCACTCCAGCTAG
>MU224647.1:2218004-2290079 GCA_018584345.1 Thuja plicata | reverse complement strand
GATTGACGTTGATAGTTGGTGTGCAAAGTTAGGAATTTTAGGAGAGAAAAAGGAGATCGACATGGGTAGTTGGGATGCAGAATTCATGGATTCAAGCAAGGCATAATTTGTGGTTCTTCTAAAAAAATTTTGTGCCATGGATTTCAAGGTACTGGATGCATTCACCATGCTGAATAATATCATCCTACGGTGCGAAAAGTATGGGAGGAATATTCCCCTCTCATAATGAACACTACCAATAAGTATCTTTAATATTTATTATCCCCAGACAACACATATAATCTGTATTTGTTGATTTTTTTTCTCAACATCTTAGATGGTTTTGATATTAAATATTTGGGGGGATTCAGGAACATTAACGGCTTAATAAGTACAAAACCCTAAAAAACAAACATGAAGAGTACCTTTCTGATGCGAGCGAAGGATGGATTGCAGGGCACATGAAAGAAACCAAGAATCTTGTTTCAGAGAGGAAAGCTGAATGAAAGGCAAAGTCCCTTTGCGCTCCTTGGTCCTCGGCGTGTTTCGCTCTGCAAGTGGCCGCGGTAATTGAAGTGTAAAATGAAGTTACATTTTCTTTTTTTTTACCTTTATGCACGTGTTGGTCGAAATTTCGACCAACACGGGCATAAAAGTAAAAAAAAGAAAAGTTAACTTTTATATTGCGACCAAACAAAACAATTTTGCAAGTTGGTCGAAAAGTTTGGTCGCAATTTAGGGTCAAATCTATTAGTGTGGTGCTCAGTTTTGTTCTATGTTTGATGATATTCTAATCGATGCTACAATACTCGGTGATAGTTGTTCGGTGTGTTCAACTCGGTGGTGTCTTTCTTGGTAGCGTATTACTTGGTGGTGTCTACTCAGTGTGTTCAGCTCGATTGTGCCTTTTACCGAGTGGTCTGGGTCTCGATGTTTTTGTTTACCGACTGGTTGTTAGAGTTCACCAACTTGTGTTTGTGGATGGATTGGGCATTGAAGATTGCATCTGTGATTGGAGGGGTCATTGGGATAATGCTGAGTTCTGAGGCGTGCAGATTTGATGCATTGGACCTTGTATGGACCTAAATCTGAGTTGGTGTTTTCTTCTACGTATTTTGTTATTATTTGTAGCTGACTAGTGCATTTAATAGTTGTTAATCATGGATTGTATGGCCGACTGGGTCATTTAATAATTTTTTAAAAGCTGACTTATGGCTGTGTGTATAAAAGAGAATCTAGGTGGATGTTTTAGGGATCATTTTGGGGAAGTAGGCTAATAAGATGGAAAATTGGTAAAAGTATTGCAGACAGTGGTAAGTGGGAAGATAGAAACTTGTAAGATTTCTTGGTGGCTTGTGAGCACAAGTTCAGATCTGGTTTCTTTCACTTAGCTTTAGGGAAGATAAGGTTAGATCCTGTGAGATCTTATTGAATATGTTAATGTAATTGGCCCTAACCGAGAAGGCCTTACAACCTGGCATGTTGCACGTAATTGGAAATTCTGAGATTATATAAAGTTGATATTGATATATCTTGTTGTGTTGTTATGGTTTTCGTTGAGTTTTGTTTGGCTGCAAGTTTGGATAGTCCTTAATTGGATCCTTCGACCTTGACTGCATCAAGTGGTATCAGAGTAGGGTTCATTTCATGTGGAGATTAGGGTTTTCAAAGATCTAGAGAGATGCCTTCGAGAAGATTGGACCCTAGGGAAATTGCAGATCTTTCTGAGGAGGTGGAAGCAAGGATAATAGAATATTTAGATCAAAGATGGCGACAATAAAAAAGGAAATCATAGAAGGTATCAGAAATGTTGGATTGCATAGAGGTCTGAGAATGGATGATGGTTATGAAGAAGCTGCTAAAGATTTTGAAGCTACTGGATCTAGTGGAGATGATTGAGCAGATCAGACGGAGAGATATGGAGGAGATAGATATGATTGGTTGTAGAGATATAGAGCTCGGTTGAGTACAAATTACTGAATGGAGGTGTCCAATTTTTTAGGTACATTGAGACCCAAGGATCTGATTGATTGGATCAATGAGTTAGAAGACTACTTTGAGCTAGAAGACATTAAAGATTCTCTTAGAGTGAGGTTGGCATAGACTAAGTTGAAGGTGCATGCTGCCTTATGGTGGAAAGAGTTGCAGAGGGACAAAGAATAAGAAGGTGAGATGAAGATCAATCGGTGGAGTTTGATGGTGACAAAGCTAAAATCTAAGTTCATTCCTGCCGACTATGAACTTGAGTTGTTTAAGAAATTGCAGAATCTGAAACAGAAGGAGATGACTGTGGAAGAGTATACCAAGGAGTTCTACAAATTGACTATTCGATATGGACATAGAGAAATTTCTAAGGAAAATGTGGCGAGGTATGTTAATGGTCTAAAATTCAATATCCAAGATGAGATTAGTATGTTGAAGATTGACTCGGTAGAAGATGCTTATCAATATGCATTGAAGGAAGAAGATAGGTTGAAGAGAATACATTATGGTAATTCCTGAGGGACGGAGAAGCAAGAACAGTCGGTGAAGGATAAACCAAGAGTTGAAGATGAACCAAAACCTGTTGAACCGAGGAGAAAGACAGGTAGAGGTGTATTCAGAGGTACTTGTTACAACTATGGTAAAGAAGGACATCATTCATTTGAATGTACCGATGCAGATAAGAAGGTGAGTAGTCACCAAAATGTTGTGGTGAATGAGGTTACTGCGAATGAACTTGAGGTAGAGGGTGTGACTCTCTTTCTTAAGAGAGCTTTGCTGCCCTCAAAGCAAGCTAATTATTGTCAGAGGAAGAACTTGTTCAGGTCTATGTGCAAGCCTGGTGGTAAATGTTGTAAGGTGATTATTGATGGAGGAAATACTGACAACCTAGTTGCTGAGGAGATGGTTTTGAAACTTGGTTTGAAAAGGTTGAGACATCCTTGTCATTATAGGATAAGTTGGTTACAAGATGGTCATGCAGTAGAAGTGAAGGAGCAGTGCATGGTGATTTTTTACATTGGTTCTTATAAAGATGAAGTATTATGTGACATTTTGGAGATGAGTTCTTGTCATATTTTTCTTGGTAGACCTTGGCTGTATGATTGTAAGGTTGTACATGAATATATGAACAATGTGTTTACCATTGAGAAGGATGGCAAGAATTTTTCCCTAATTCCTTTGAAGGATAAAAATATCGGTAGGAGGAATGTGAGCGTCGGTGGTAGGTTTGAGCCGAGGGAAGTTCAGAGGGTTAGAGATCAGAATGGATAACAAACTTGTAGTGACTGGAGGAAAGATGTGAGGAGACAAGGCAATCAATTGTCTGTTGCAGAAAAGAGTTTGCAGAAGTGGAGTAAAGGCAAGAGTGTGTCGGTTGAGGACATGTATATCAAGAACTAGTTTAGGATCTATATGCTAAATCCCAATAGATGTTCATCTAGCTACTCAGAACATCTTTACGCACCTGGGCTGTCTAGTGCAGTAGCTTCCTGTGGTAGTTGGCAATCCCGTGTCACCAAAAACATTTTTTGGTTTAATTTCTACTTTAGTAGTAAAATCGGTTAGATACCTGAGGTGCTCGGTCACTTTGGTGGTAGTTCTCGGTTGGAAGATGTGTTGCTTCATTGTTGGACTCGGTGACTAGACTCGGTGGTGCTCGGTGTTGTTCTGTGTTTGGTGATATTCTACTTGGTGCTACACTACTCGGTGATAGTTGTTCGGTGTGTTCAACTTGGTGGTGTCTTGCTCGATATCATATTACTCAGTGGTTTCTGCTCTATGATTTCGGATCTATTGTGCCTTTTACCGAGTGGTCTGGGTCTCGGTGTTCTTGTTTACCGACTGGTTGTTGGAGTTCACCGACTTGTGTTTGTGGATGGAGCGGTCATTGGAGATTGCATCCGCAATTGGAGGGGTCATTGAGATTGTGCTGAGTTCCAAGGCATGTAGATTTGATGCAATTGACCTTGTATGGACCTAAATTTGAGTTGGTGTTTTCTTCTATGTATTTTGTTATTATTTGTAGTCAACTGGTGCATTTAATAGTTGTTCATCATGGATTGTATGGCCGACTGGATCATTTAATAATTATTTACAAGATGACTTGTGGATGTGTATATAAAAGAGAATCTAGGTGGATGTTTTAGGTATCATTTTGGGGAAGTAGGCTAATCAGCTGGAAAATTGGTAAAAGTGTTGCAGACAGTGGGAAGTGGGAAGATAGAAACTTGTAAGATTTCTTGGTGGCTTGCGAGCACAAGTTTAGATCTGGTTTCTTCCATTTAGCTATAGGGAAGATAAGGTTGGATCCTGTGAGATCTTGTTGAATATGTTAATGTAATTAGCCCTAATTGGGAAGGCCTTACAACCCGCTATATTGCACATAATTGGGAATTCTGAGATAATATAAAGTTGATATTGATATATCTTGTTGTGTTGTTATGGTTTCCGTTGTGAGTGTTGTTTGGCTGCAAGTTTGGATAGTCCTTAACTAGATCCTTCGACCTTGACTGCATTAGAAAGTGACAATTATGGTGTCATCCAGAAGGGAACACAAGTGTGTCACCTCAAAATAGTAATTGGCTAGGGTGCAAATGAGTTCCAGGCACTTGAAAGAGGTAGGGAATAATGAAACCTAAAGAAAACTGGCCCTAGAGATATTAACACTTTCATCCTCTTTGGCCCTTTTCCCTTCTCTGATATTTTCTCGAATAGCCCCTATGTCACAGTCCTCGAGATCGATATTCGTGATGTTACAAACTACACTCTCTAGTTTTGAGGCCTGTACAACACCATCTAGCTTGTATTTCAAGGTGAGTGGAAGCTTCTCTAATTATCTCACTGCTTTGGTTTTCTTCCCTGAGGGTTGAGGGTTTGGGGAGGGATGCCTCATGATCTACTCCTTGTACTAACAAGGAGGATGACATTATTATATTTCCTGCAAGAGAAAAACATCCTCAACATGCACATGATATAAACAACATTATTTGAAAGTACAAGCAAAGCCCGATATCCAAGTCCCAGAGATCTATGCGAGTGAATCTTTAGAAATTGAAAGCAAAGCATGATGGATCCCCAGAACCTGAAGACTAGAATTGACACAAAAATTAGCTCCAACGGGGATCTAGGGAAATGATTACAGGTTATCATAAGAACCTCTTTTTTAGGGTGATGAATTATGCATGGAGAGACCCTCGGTCCAGAAACTGGAGGTTCCCTTTATGTTTAAAACCTTCATCATAAAGAATGATAGGGTTTGGGGAGTTGGGGCCCAGGATACAAATTGTTCTAGAGGTGCGATGTCTTGTGCAATGACTAACTTCAGGGAATTTTGAATCTAAGGTCATGAAGATGACTGATGGTCAGGAGCCAAAGTCCCAAAGTATAGAGGCTAATGGCTATTTGTCTGAATGAATGTCTAACTAGAGGCTCATGGTGTGGTCTTTTTAACATGTGGCTATGAGCCAAGAGGGGTTTCATTCAGAAAGCTCTTAGTGAGAAAATTTATTTAGCAATTTGGGCACAAAAGCCAATTAATCCGAACTAGACAAAAACTCAAGTATGAAAAAATAGACAACCTCACAACCCTAGGAAACACTTAGACAAAAAGAGACAATGCTTGCAACTACCAAAATTTAAGCAATTAGGGCAAAAAAATTTTGAGAAAGAAAGCATTCATTTCTTAGCAAGAATGAATATTAAGGTCAAACACATGATGCCTGCAACAAGTGCACAAAACCTACCATAGAACACGAAGGGAGTGTCTCAAAATAAGTTCAGAGACTAGGGAATTTAGAAGAAACCTCATTTATTCAAACCCTAAAACAAAAATGCACAGAATGGAAAACAAGAAATACAAACATAAATGCAGCAAAGAACCCTAAATTACCAAAGAGAATGCAGAGAAAGAACCTACATGTAACAAAAATTGCACATGTCGACCAAGAAATACTTTGAAAACACCCCATAAATAATGAAATTTGCAAGCAAATGCCCAAATTCACAAGCGCAAAAACATGGTTGCAGAGGTGCTCTCAATGATAACTTCCTATCACTTGGTGAGTAAAATGAATGTTGGAAAGCCCCTTTTATAAGGAAATCAGGGGAGAAGGTATTAAATGCCTTGAGCGACTCTACACATAACATAAATATTGGCATTTGGTATAGATGATATGATTTTTGATCATGTGATTGTACATTGTGTTGTTGTCATTTCTCGCAACACGATCTACTGGAGGCATGAGATCTATTTTACTGATGGTGTTGAAGGATCAATTTGGTGAATTGACTAAGTGTTCAGTCAACTATAAAGAAGATAGTATGAAAGGTACAAGTGATCATATTTGGAGTTGGAGATCAAGTTAAGGTGTGTGGTCATGCATTTATCATCTATAGAGGAAATTCTAGCTATATCTACAATTGCATCAATTAACCTGAAGAATTAAGCAAGTTATTGAAGATTGAAGTGACACTGGCGAGAAGAAGAGGAGTCAGTCAGAGTGAGTTTGATTAGATCATCTAACCAGTAAATTTAGTGTTAGTCAATGTTTTATTTATGACTTGGTTAATGTTGTGTTGACCAATACATTTTTGCACAATCGAATTTGATTTTTATGTCGGTGGGTAAAATGTTTTTTTTTTGGCAAAAGGCCGACTTGGAAAAGTTGTTATAAAAGAAGGATGAAATCAAGTTTTAGAAAAAAATTGTGATGATGTGATAGGTGATTATGATTGTGTAAAGCTAAAGAAAGTAAGGTTGATGTTTAAGGTGGCTCTATGACCAGAGGTGAAGTAGATCTGTAAGGCATGAAGTGTCATAATCAGATCATTCATTCTTGGGTCTATCTCTAGGCAAGCCCTAATAGGTTTGTAGGTCAAATCCTTTAACAAGGTCACTCCTAACAGGGTGAGAAGAATATCTAATAGGATCTGAAGTATAAAATCCTCTTAAAAGGTAACTCTTAGAAGGAGTTTGTAATTCCTTAATAGGGTAGTTGTTAACAGGACTTGTATTAGCTCCTAACCGGGCTAAAGATACTCTTAACCAGGTATACCCTTAGCAGGGTGTTTGTAACTGCTCCTAACATGGTAGATTTCAGTGGTTCACTACTGAAATTAGTGGGTATCATTCCCACACATGATTTTCTCCCTCTAAAAAGGGTTTCCATGGGAAAAATCTTGTGTCTTTAGTTTTCTTTGTGTGAATGTTTTATTTTCTAATCTTCTATGTAGTATTTTTGCATGTTGGTTATTGTGGAAGCTGTTAGAAAAATGTTTTAGTTTTGTGCTTGCACTGATTCACCCCCCTCTCAGTTCCTTTAAAGAATAAAAATTGGTATATGATCCTTGTTCCCTTGAAGAAGCCTAACAACTCTAGGAGGATCCTTAAGGAAAATATGGAGGGTTTTTTGAAGCACAATATGCAACTCAAAGAAGCTGAAATGGTCATTGAGGAATTGAAGAAGTCAAGGGCTAAAAGACAAGAACTTGTTGAACAATTAAGTGAGAGTCAAGACTACATTGAGAAATTGTCTGAACAAAGTGGATCTGAGGAATCTGATGCATCCCTAGAAGCCATGGCTATGGAGAATGAAAAATTGCACAAAGACAAGAAGAAACTTAGGAGAGAGAGATTGAAGCCCAATCAACCGGAATGTGTGAAGATTTGAAAGAAATGATATTTGTAGAGGATGTAAGGAAAGTTCCAAAATATTCCCTAAAGGCCAAGGATGAAGCACTAAAAGTTGTAGAGGATGAACTTTTCAATGCAAGACAATAAGTTAACTCATTGCATGAACATATGCATGATACAAATGAAGAAAATGAAAAGTCCCTAAGGGAGAATGGGAAACTCAAAAATGAGAATGAGAAACTAAGAGGAGAGTTGAAGATTGCTAATGATCTGCTGAAGAAATTCAATGAGAGTACTGCAAAACTTGATGAACAACTAAGGAATCAAACAAGGAGCAAAGAGATCACTGGCCTTTGATATACCGGTCATACTACTTCTAAAGTTTGTGAATCTTCTAGAACAAAGGAGATCAAGAAAGAAGGATATCTAGTGCATGGATGTTGATAATGCACCTTTGTAAAGTAAACATCCAATCATGACACAAGTACAAAGTTATATAATTGATAACAATATAAGTACTGAGTTTGTACAAGACACACCAAACATGGCAACCGAGCCACCTGTAGATACAGATAAGGAGAAGGTTGATGAACCTAAGGCCACCAAGACCAAACAATAAAAGAACACCGAGTTGGAACCCCCAACTGACACCAATGTTCATAAACAAGATATACCACCTACCAACATAGTAAATGATTAGAATATACAAAAGACACAAGACACTCTAAGTGAAATGTAGCAGAAATCACATCTTGAGGAGAAGAATGAAGAGAAACAGAAGGATGAAGAGAAGAATGAAGAGAAACCACAAGAAGAAGTCAAAGTAGAAGAAATCATAGCCAGTACACATACCAAGTCACCAGATGCAACTAAGGCATCACGTTCTAAATTCTCTACTGGAAAGAGAAAGCTGATTGAGAAGAAGAAGAACAAAAAGAGGAAGCGAATTATTGATTTGAGCAAGCCATTATCATACCGAAGGGAGATCCTAATGTGATTAAGCCTAAATAATTGGCTATATATGCTAAGATAGTAGCCCAAAAGGTTGAACATGAGAAGTTATTGGCGAAGAAAAAGAAGGTAAACATATTAGAAAAATGTGAAGGAGATTTTCCAGGACATTGATTTTGAAGCTACCGTTGATGAATTTAAACCTCTATTAGATCAAGTTGGTGGTTTATCCCAACAGATTAAAGGACCCAACAAGGATATGAATGAATACATGTTGAAGATTCACGAGGAGAGTATGGAAAAGAAGTTTATGGAAGATTTTTTGAAAGCAATCGATATAGATATAAGGTAACTCAATCCGAGCTATGTTTTGAGATAGAAGCTCAATTGAAATCCATCATTTCATTATTTCAAAAGTTTTGTATTCTTTCAAACTTTACCGAGGACTTTGGATTTTTTGTCAAAAATTCCCAACTAATGTCAAAGGGAGAGATTGTTATCTCTACAAGATATTTTTGTTAAATCATTAGTTTATTCAAAGTCATGGAGTCAAGAAGAATCAGTCAGTGAAAGGAGATAGTCAAGTATTAGGCGAGTCAGTAATGCACACCGAGCCAGTCGATAAAGTAACATAGTACCGAGCACCTACAATTACCAAGTGACACATTACACTGAACACATGTGTAGTACACCAAGTATTGAAGATCATTTAACCGAGTTACTCAACTGAGTTAGACAGTTAATTCATAACATGACCAGATCACATTTAATGATTGTCAGAGGATTAATTGAGATACTACAATCACGTAGAATGATTTTTTATGTATGATCATTTATTTAAATAACTCAAAGTGAAGATCTAAGGCATAGATCAAGCGGCAAAAGAAAGTTTATTATTTCCCATAAAAACAACAAGTACCGAGGTAAAAGTGACATGGTCACTGAGCTGGAAAGAAGATCTAACGGTCAAGAAAAATACATGTTGAAGCATACCTAACGCATAATATTAAGAGGTAAAACTCATCTATATATTGGATGAAATTGATTGTTGAAACATGACAAAGAGAAGAGAGTTGAAGCTATTGTTATTGTTGTTGCTGAGAAAGTTAAAGGAGTTATTGAAGAGCAAGAGCAGAGCAGAGATTCAGTTACAATAGAGTAGAACAGAGTAGTGTTATAGTTTGAGATTTAGGTAACACAATCAAAGCACATAGATTCTGATCATCATTTACATTTGATGCACTTATTGCAGACATTGTTAATTTATTTGATACTATTTTATTGAGAACTTTAAATCCCAATACTGGGTAGATCTTAACCGATCTTATAGTTGTAAATCCTATAAGAGTGTACATCTCTAAGTGTAGAGATTGTAAAAATCCTTTAACCAGGTAGACCTAACAAGTCTTTTATACTCTTAACCAGGTAAGCTATTCGAAATAGCTAAACTTTGTATCTCTAACCGAGCACCCTTTATACTGTAGTTAGTGAAGGTTGTGGGCATCATCCCCATCGTAGTTTTGTCCTCTAACCAAGGATTTCTGCGTTACCAAAATCATGGTGTTATGAGTTCTATTGTTTAATGTTTTGATGTTATGGTTTTATAAGCTTTATATTACTTTCATTTGAAAGTTATGAACTCGGTAATTAGTAAGCAATAGTATATGGTTTATCACTGAATGTGGTTAGAAATTTTTTAGTGGCACTAATTCACCCCTCCCCTCTCAGTCCCAACTTTCCATAGTTATTCCAACAAGAGTATAAAATGCAAATTTTGTTTGAGTGGGAGGAGATTAAGGTGAAAATTAGGAGCCATGAATTTGAGAAGATAGATGCAGTAAACATTTTGTAGGAAGTGGTTCCTTGGAGGCCACGAACAAGAGCGGTGGTCAAAGCATGCTATGGTCGTCAGGCTTGAGCAAGTGAAATCAAGACTAGGATGTAAATAGTGGACACGGTCTATAACCATAATGTGGAGGTCAGGTTTAGTCCTATGTTTTTTGCATCTATGTTTTGAGTTAGGGTGTTGTGTTGTTGTTTGTTCATAGATGATATATTGTGCATTCCCAAGCCATTTTTTGGTAGACTTTAGTTAGTTAATGAATCGAAGATGGTCTATGTCTAGCGTTGTAATTTTGGTTCGAGTCTAGTTGGTTATTGGTGGTCCATGTCTTATCTGCCTATATAGTTTGATGGTCTTATGTAATCCTTTTTATTAATAAAAAATCTTTATTATCGCGCAAAAAGAATTTTTTAAAAAAAAAATTCTTTATTAACAATTAAACGCTCATACTATTTCACTCCACCCCACCCCACCCCCCATACCACCACTATAATTATACTTTTCTAACTTAAAATTTTATAAAATATATTAGAAACATGAAAAAAAAATTTTTTTACAAAGTAGCATCTATCTCTCATTCAATATATCAATTAATTATTATAATGTCTCACTTCTAAAATTACAATTAATTTCTAAACTAAAAAGCAAGTCCCTGCGTGACACTTGTTTGAAAAGGGCATATAGTTGAGTGGCACTTTAAAAATTAGAAGTGTAATATTGTTTCCATCCTCTTTCATATTTTACTATGGTTTTTTGTTTAGAAGTTTGAATATCTATTTTACTCATAAATTTTGTATTGAGCCACATACTTGGGATCACCTTATTTCTTTAAGTGAAAGATAGAATAAATAATGTATAACTTATTTTTAGTAACTTAGATTCAATTTTTTCACATGTGCACATAGCTCCATCAAATATTTTGAGAACTATACAATCAATGTAAATACCTGGAGTAATATATTAATAAAGATATTGATAATTTAAGATCATGTTTGAAAGTAAGAATTTAATGCACATGGATTAGAACCTTATGACATAATCATTAATTATACTCATTTTGTTCTTCTACACAACCATACAAATTATTCTTGAAAACACAACGTTAGACCATAAATTAACACTTCAAAAATGATTTGAATTCATATTTCTACCCTCTTTCTGTATAGACATTGAACCATTTATCTTCACAAACAATTCTTCTACAAAAACAAAATGACTTCTCTCAAATATAATGGTGGTTACTATGGATAAATTATATTAGTTATTTGAGCATCCAAACATATTGAATGGATGTTTTGTTGACACTTCAAGTTCCTACCAATGAATTTGCACCAAATTATTTAACTGTATACTAAAATTATTATTTTTCTTTATTGCTACATAAAAATTATAATTATAGAGATGCTTTCGTTGACTAGTGATTTGAATCAAAAAAATTATTAAATATAAAATAAAAATCAATTTATACTAAAAGTAAAAAATATTTATTTTAATTTTTAACTTACAATTAATAATTATAAATATTATAATATAATTATCTAATAATTTAAATCAACTGTATAATTATAAAATAATAATACTTTGATAATTTCTTTATTTAATATATCTATATACAAATTTTATATATATACTTTTGTTAATAATACAATTCTTAATAAAAATTCAAAAATTATACTCAACTTCCCTTCATTAAAACGTCTAGGTAAACGACAAATTAAAACCCATATTTTACCAGCACAACTGTCAATAAAAATTAAGAAATTACACCAAAGATTTTACTGTGTTGACTGACTCTGTTTGGTACTGACGTACGTTGGTGAAAGGACAAACATGGCAGGTATAATGGATGATGGTATAGTATGGGGTATGTATGTTACATGGATGCCCCACAAACGTTTTAGTTTGCTATTTAGACGGAAACGTCTATCCAACAAACTAAAACGTAAAGTGTTACCAATGGAACACTTGGTAACACTTAGTTGAAAACTCTTAATTTTGAAATATGTAAATTTGATAATGCTATCATAGATATCGAACAAAGATATAGACTATGTGACATTAGTAGATCCAGTAAGGAAGTTATTATGGGAATAGCTCGTATATGGTTAAGACTATGGCTTTTTTAATTAGTGTCAGGTATATACCTCTCTAATTATCCTTTTACAGCCTATCTTGATGATGTCATTAAGTGAAAACCCTCAGTAGCTTAAAATGTCAAGGACATATTATTCTTATTTCTATTAATTGGCCAAACAACTAGGAGATATCATATCATATAATGTTCAATTGTCTAAATGAACATATAGATTTTTTTCTTGCATTATGTATCATAACCTCAATCATTGTGGCCAATTTGATCAAGTTCAAAATCACCATCAAAACTTATCAAATCATTAAGAGTTAGTAGATTTCCACAATCCATGACTAGTCTTTCCCTGTGTCAGTATTTTTGCATCAACATTTTGGATCAAGAGTGTGATCCATCATCGGGATGAATGAAAGAGAGCATAACAAAAATGAATATAGTATTAGTATTAGCCACCTAAAAAGAGGGGAACAAGGGAGTGAATGGAGAGAGAAACTGATGCAAGTAGGGTCACCAACCAAAGGTAAGAGCACTAACCAAGTCCTAAGTCCTTTACAGTGGCTTAAGACGTTTGATTTCCACTTCCTAACAGGTTACAATGAGCTAAGTAGAAGGGTGGTAGGTTCTTCCCTAACCTCACTCACCAACACTCTCACTTATCCCACAAACAACCCCTCCAAACACTATTATAAGGTCACTCTTCACCTTCTACTCAACACCTACCTTGCAACTTGCCAGATCTTTTCACCCAGTAGACTTCCCCAAGGTGTATGAAAACACATTCAACTACTTTTCAACCATTCTATAAGGTTTTGGCATCATTTTGGGCTTAATCTTCCATACCCGGCTAGGAGGCCTAATTGGGGCTCTTTTAGTAGCCTTGTTTTTGTTGTTTTCCTCCTCTAGCTCACAAATTATTCACACAATCCCACAAATAAACTTTGTAATCCTCAATAGGTCACTAAACTGCAAAAAAATCTAGAGAATTGGATTTAGGTTTTTCCTCCTTATCCTTCAACTAACGAGCCCTAAATTTGGCCTAATAAGGGCTGATACACCATTCTTGCACTAAACCAGGTTTTGCTTCAAAACCCGCTTCATGAATTATTATACCAACACCAAGGACATGTTGGGGCATCTTTGAATCCTCAGTTCCAAGCTTCCTCAACTCCAAATATTATCTCTGTAACACTTTCTTACCACTGTCTACCCGCCAAGCACATGAAGATGCTTGGCCTAGTTTTTTCCACAGGTCTCCAAGTTGGTGGGTGGCAGAAAAACAAACTTCAAAACCTTATTTCCCATCCTATTCCCTTCCTCCATGCCATGTTTTAGAATTTTTCACCACATGGATTAGGAGGGAGAGCCCATATTAGTTTCAAACCCTAACCACTGTCTAGGTTAACTAGTGAGTAGTAACAAATCAAAACTTAACACAAAAAATCTTACATAGCGATCCAAATGTCTTAGCACACCATCCACAAGTTGGAAAAGACTATCTACATCAAAGTATGTACAATTTTCAAAGCAAGAAAACACAAAAGATCAATTGTACTCACTGTCATGAACAATGTTCCTACCAAAAACTTACAATACTTTATTATCTCTTCAACAACCAATGCATGCTTCAAAAAGGTCTGCAAATAGTGAAGGATGTGACCCCTAACCTTCCACATAGCTCTGAGCCCTAGAATCCAAGGATGTGTCCTTTCATCTTCACTAAATGCCAAAACTGCAAAAGTTGCTCGCAGCAACATGACAACTTTTCAAATTTGCATTTTTGTAATGTTGCAACTTTGCAACATTTTACATTTTTGCAAAATTTAATGTAACCCAACTCCTAAGGAGGACTTAATGACCCAAGAAACACCTAAATACATTCATTGGACACATTAACACAAAAATTTAACAACCATGGTCACTTATCATTCTTTGACCAGGTTTGACCATCATTGACCTTTACACATAGGCCTTATTACAAACCAAAAATGCCTTACAATGGCATGACACAAACATCAAACTTACTCCAACCAATTTAGGACCTTAAAAGCATTCTTTTAACATAGTTGTATCCTTTGACTGATCAAACTCCTCCAGCAAGGCCCCTGCATCATAATCCTATGAATTGAAGAACTCAAGTCCCTTGAGTTACCAAATGTTCGAGTGATGTGCCATGTTTTATAATGTCTTCTTCTGTCATCCAAATTGTTTCTATATCAGGAAGACCCTACCATTTAACTAGATAATCCTTGTATGTTTTGTTCCTTGTTTTCTTTATCACTTTGGTATCTAAGATACATTCCATCTGAACTGGTTTATTTGGAGGCAAATCCTTGATCCATTCTTCATCTTGAGTTCCTCTTTGTCATTGTCTTGTTATGTACTAGTACACTCCCCTTTAAAAAGTGTTAAGTCTGCAACATTAAAAATAGGTGAGATTCCTATTCCTTGTGGCAATTCTATCTCGTAGGCATTATTTCCAAACTTATGCAAGATTTTACAGGGTCATGTTTTCTT
The DNA here is from genome assembly GCA_018584345.1 of Thuja plicata. Taxonomy (NCBI): domain Eukaryota; kingdom Viridiplantae; phylum Streptophyta; class Pinopsida; order Cupressales; family Cupressaceae; genus Thuja; species Thuja plicata. Next base: position 2,275,088 of record MU224647.1, on the reverse strand, counting down.
CATTTGCAACTTAGTGCTCTATCCTTTAGGAAACCTTTCCTTTCTAAGGAATGCCATCACCAAGTCTCCCACTTTGAAACTTACTTCTCTTCTCCTTTGGTCTACTCTATCCTTATACTTGCTCACAGACTTGTCCAAGTGGTCTTTCAACTGTTGATGAATTGTCTTCATTACCTCTGCAAGGTTCTCACATGATGCACTTTTGGCCTACATATCATGGATATCTTTGAGCTCCATGGGTTCCCTAGGGTGAAACCCATACATTGCCTCAAAAGGTGTATTACATGTGGATCTATTTATGGAGTCATTGTAGGCATGCTTATCTTGACTAATGACTTGATCCCATCTTATACCATGCTGCTTTGTTAAACACCTAAGCAAGTTGCCCAATGATCTGTTTACTACCTCAATCTGACCATCAGTTTGGGGATGGTAGGTAGATGAGTAGCTTAATTGTGTTCCCAATTTCTTCCATAGGGTCCTCCAAAAATGACCCACAAATCTAGTATCCCTGTCAGATTGAATTGACATAGGCAAACTATGCATCCTCACAATTTATTTAAAAAACAAATTTGCAATTTGAGATGCATCATTATTGCTCTCACAAGGCAGAAAATGAGCCATCTTTGTGAAGCCATCCACAACAACAAATACCATGTCCACTCCTCTAGAAGTCCTAGGCAATCCCAACACAAAGTCCATGCTGATGCTATCCCATGGCTTTAAAGGTATGGGTAGTGGTTGATATAAACTTGAGTTTGAGGAAGTACCTTTGGCTCTTTGACATAATAGGCATCCCTCCACATATTTTGTCACTTTACTCTGCAACCTAGGCCAATAATAGAACCTAGAAACCTTCTCCAAGGTCTTGTTTTTCTCCAAAATGACCTCAAAGAGTGCCAATATGCTTCTCTTGAATAATATTTTCCCTCATTGAAGACTTTGAGATGCAAAGCCTGCTCCCCTTAAACAAAAGGCCATCCTGCAACACAAAATCAAAAAAATCACCATGAAAAGTATTAGCCATGTTGAGACAAACACTATATGCCTCCTTGAAGTCTTCATTTTCCTCGTATAGGCCTTTGATCTTCTCTAGTCCTGCACTTTGCAACTTTATCTCCTGAATGGCCAACTTGAATATATTAAATAAAATATTTGTTAAACTTCTTTCCAAATAATATTGATTGAAATTAATATATAACTTAATTTAAATCATTTTTCTTTCATAAAAGTCATATCATTTATTGAATGAAAGGAAAATTTATGGTGATGAAATGAGACAACAAATATGATTTAAACGTAGAATAGCCTCTTATGGCATGCAATTTGTAGAATTAAATTTTTTTTTTCTCAAATTGTAATGAAGTACTTTGTATTTTCCTTTCTTTCATTGATTTTTTTTTGGTGGAATTTGCATTAGATGTCTTTCTCTTGTATAAAGTTTGTTTTTTGGAATACTTTCCTATCCACCTCACCAAACTCTTTCTTTCGTAGAGGTTCACACTCAATGTCATATTTATTGTTGAAAACAAATTCATCCTATTAAAGACATATTGATAATTAGTTTTTAATTGAAGGCCCCATGGATGGTAGTGTGGACTAGCAAGGGTAGGTGGGATGTTTCCCTCCATGCATTGGATGAAGACAAGAACAATTTAAATTTTAGAAATTCGTGGATTTCATATTAGATTTGTTTTAGAAAAAAATAAAAATTGATTTAGAAACAATACTAAAAAATATTGAAACCATGTTTTGAGTAACCACAAAGGTTGAAACCATACATTGAGTAACCATAAAGGTTGAAACCATACTACATAAATATTGAAACCATATGTAAGGTTAAAATCATACTACATAAAGGTTGAAACTATAATTTGAGTAACCATAAAGGTTAAAACCATACTACAATATATTGAAACCATACTTTGATTAAGAATATAGGTTGAAACCATACTAAACGCTGGGATTTGCTAGTGGCTGATGACCTTAAATCAATCACCTTACCATCCTCAAAAATTGTAGAAAATGGTAGCTCCCCAAGAGATTGTTTGATGGTTGATAAACCACTTTCCACTTCAGTAAGAGAAAGGGAGTACTCTCCAATTATCCATAGAGCACATGAGAAAACTTGTGAAGCTCGGATATGATAAAAAGTGTCTAACAACCTAGTCAATATTGAAGATCTAATATTAGGATTATTCTGGATAATCTCTTGCACAAAAATAACCACATCAATTGTAGATGCTAGATTATGATCCCCTAAGAATTGCATGAGAAAATGAACCATAGTACTAGCAACCTCAAGGAACTTAATGATAGGCTGACAAGCGTTGATGCACATCTAGGTTGAAAGGTCACCTTGAGGACAAGGTCGCGGATGTTTCTGGTTGAGATTTGTTAGTGGTTGATGACCTCAAATTAGTCACCTTAGCATCCTCAGAAATTACGTAAAATGGTAGCTCCCCAAGAAATTGTTTGATGGTTGATAAACCATTTCTACTTGAATAAGAGAAAGGGAGTACTCTCCAATAATCCATAGAGAACATGTACACACTTGTGAAACCCAAACATGATAAAAAATATCTAACAACCTTATCAATATGGATGCTCTAAGCTTAGGACTAGTCTGGATAATCTCCCGCACAAAAAAAATCACATCAATTATAGATGCTAAATTGTGATCCCCTAAGAAGTTGATGAGCCAATGAACCACAATAATAGAAACTTCATGGAACTTAATGGCACAATATTGAATAGCTTGGACCAACATTTTCTTGTATTACCCTTCTTTTTTTTTCCAATTCTATGCTCTAACATTGAAACCATACTAAAGGTTGAACCTAGACTTTGAGTATGCATAAGAGTTGAAACCATACTTCGAGTGTGCATAAGTGTTGAAACCATACTTTGAGTATTCATAAGGGTTAAAACCATACTAAGGGTTAAAACTAGACTTCAAGTAAGTATAACCATTGAAATCAAGCATATTCGTGGAGAACGGATCTGTATCCATCCATAAAATTTTTGGTAAGCAAGGTGAATACTTCATTTATCTTCTTTATTTACATACTTTTTCATATCAAGGTTGATTTTTCTTCTAGTTTTGAAAGATCAACCAATAGGCTTCAATGACCACTCATCCAATTTAAGAAGTCAAAATTCAAACTCTTACTTACCAAAAAATTTAAGCAGATAAAGATACCAATGCAAATTTTATTCTTACAGAAAACCTAGAAGTAATAGTTGAGTAGCCATAGATCAACACATACTTAGCCCTTTTTCTTGAGTGTAATCTTATCACCCAAACTCAATGCAATGCCTTTGGCTTTACTTCTTATCTTGATATAACCATTCAACTTGTTGGTATATTATTTCACAACATGACTAACATTCACAAGAACATACTCAACAAATACACTCTTTGCATACAGATTTGCAGCCAAAAATCTAGTCTCTATCAAGCAAAGATAAGGGTGTGAGGGACTTCATATTTTTTGATCACACAAAATGGTTGAGGAACTCCTCATCATCATGAATAACTTTGTTCTAGAAGTACTCTACTATCCCTTCTACTTAGATAATATTATCTTTCCAAGATTGATAATCTTCTACTTAGAATTCTAAGATTGTAAAGATAATCTTCACCCTCCTTCCTCCCAACACAAACCATACTCACAAAAATATAATACTCTACTATCCACCCATTCAGTTCTATGATGAGTAGATTGCCACACAAACAATTCATAAAATAAAATAACATACTTCATGGTGTGATATTGTTATCAAAATTCAACTATGTAGTTTTAAATTCCAAATGGGGTAACCGTGTCCATGCTGGGTTGAATCAATACCCATTTAAATGTGCATTTTCTCCTAATTTATTTCATAATTAAATTTCTAAAAATTTCAAAACTACATTGCATATGCACTTCCCCACAAAATGCATTTTGCGAGAAAATATATATTGCAGATGCACTAACCGTTTTATTGCTTTAAATTTGTGCCACAAATTTTTTGAGGAAGCTAGTTTAATTATTTATTATTTCAAAACAAGTGGTATTAAATTTGTTAGTCTAACATGTAGTATTAAATTTGCAAGTCTTTTTGCGAAGTCTGCGATCATAATTTTGAATAAGGAAACACACCCATCAGAGCGCTCTTTCTCATGGTAATGGAGTTAACCATGAATTCTAAAACATTTCTGACTACACATCTGCATGGTATAAAAATCTCCCATGGAAGACCCATATGCAAATATTATAAACTTTGAAGGAGGATACACCCATCAAAGCATTCCTTGCTACCCTACAAAGCTTCCCTTTCTTCTTTAATGTCTCCCTGTGATGGAAATAAAAAGTTAACAGTGCATTGAAGCATCTCAGAGGAGAAATTGTAATTAAAGAAAATAAAATATACAATCATTAGTCTTATTTCAAACATTCCAATAAAATATACTAATTTCATTGTAGACATTTGAAGGGCAAGCACTTTGTTTTTAGGAAATTGATCACTTCACAACAATGATCATGTCAATCATGGAAGTTGAACACTTTATTGTAGGCATTTGAAGGGGATGCGTCGTGGCATGAGAATGCTCTTGTTCTTTGTGAAATGGAATCCTCTTTCACATAATTAGGATCCTTAACATCCTTATACTTATCCTCTTCACCCTTAGGCTGAATGTTATCACTCCTCAACACACTCGCTTTGCAAGTCAACTCAACTAGGTACTTTTCTTTCTGCATAGATTACACCTGACATGTAAGGATGTTTCCTTTTGCAACCTTTTCTACTAGATCTATATATATGTCTTTATAAATATCATCCTATCAAGCTTTACTCTAGATATTCCTTTTGCAACCTATAAAATTATTACTACACATATTATCTTTCCAAAATTGATAATATTCTACTTAGAATTATGAGTGTGATATTGAACCTTTTCTACTTAGAATTATGAACCCTTATGAATTGTTCGTGCAACAATTTACTCATCATAGAAATGAACGGGTGGATAGTAGAGCATTATATTTTTGTGAGTATGGTTTGTGTTGGGGGGAAGGAGGATGAAGATTATCTTTCCAAACTTAGAATTCTAAGAAGAAGATTATCAATCTTGGAAAGATAATATGTGTAGTAATAATTCTAAGTAGAATTATTATCAATCTTGGAAAGATAATATTATCTAAGTAGATTGTTAAGTGCTATCTACATGAAATCACCTTATTAGGACTTCAGCCAAACGGTATCCCTTTTACTAGATTATTATCATTCCAAGATTGAAAGGGCTAAGTAACTACTAAGCCTACCGTTGACGGTAATAATTCTATAGGTTCATTCCATTAGTATGCTAGGGTAAGGTGGTTGAGTAACTACAAAGCCTATTGTTGATGGTAATATTTTTATAGGTTCATTCCATCAGTATGCTAGGGTAAAGTGGTTGATTAACATGACTATAAGTAAGTTTGATGGTGCACAGTGGCTTCTTATTTAGAAAGATGAAGAAGATAAAATTCTTCAGGTTACTATTGGTTTTCCTAAGTGTGTTGTTTGTAAGAGCCATAAAATAGAACTTATTTAGGTTACTAATGGTTTGCCTAAGGATGACTTAGATAACACTCTTATGAATGAATTTGAAGCTTTCTATCTTAGTGATGGGGAGAGAAGATCTAGTAGTTAAAGTTCCTGATATCCTTTTTACATCACGTATAAGTATTCGTTCAAATAATTCTAGTCTACAAAAGTAAAAAAGATTGACTAGCAATGTCTTTTGAAGTTTATGATGGATCATCAACCTCATGTAGGCTTTTTGGGAGTTTCAAAATTGCATTGTAAATACTTGAAGGATGATATCTTTGAGGTTAGTTTTAAGATTGCAGAGGAGCATCAACGTGATTTGACAAAAGTCTTAGACACAATAAATGTTATTTATGCAGATGGATTATTGCATACACTTTATGATAATTATCGCATCTCTCAAGACCAATTGCCAACACTGAGAGGGATTGTGAGGTGTGATATCTTTGAGGTTATTTTTAATATTACAGAGGAGCATCCATGTGATTTGGAAGAAGGCTTAGACATAGAGAGGGATTGTGATGCGTGTTGTGGCTCTTGGTCAGTATCTTCAGAATCTATTGGCCATGGTTGCAAAATTGTGTGGTCCTGGAAAAGAGATATTATCATTGAAACTTTATTCGTTGGAACATTTCCTTAGATATAGATCCAACAGAAAAGGTTACAGAAGGAAACATCCCTACATGTCTGGTTAAATCTATGCATAAAGAAAAGTACCTAGTTGAGTTGACTTGCAAAGCGATTGTGTTGAGGAGTGATAAATTTCAGCCTTAGGGTGAAGTCCTACCCCATACCCCATACCCCCTTATTACCCTAAGGTCCTCACAGAATGGGGGGGCCCTCCAAAGAGGGTCCCCATTATGTAGAGGTCTGCCTGAAACTCTACTAGTTTTAACCCTCCCAATAGGGTCGACACCGTGTAGAGTGAAGGATAGAGAAAGTTATTGGTTTAGAGGGTGACCATTACCTATCCAAGGAGGGGATGGCCCCGGCAGCCCCTAAAGGTGAAGGGGGCTAGACCTGAACTATGGATAGGTAATGACCAACCTCAACCAATAATGATCTAAACACAAACTACCAGAGGTTGATACTTGAACCTACCTCTAGTAGTGAGTCCCCTCCCTTTCTAATTGATACTTGAACCCACCCCTACCGGGCGCCATAATTTCCTGCCAATTTTTGGTTAAGATTAAATTTACTTATAAATGAAGATATTGGATTTTTTTTGGTATTAGCTAACTTGCTGCTGGGGGATACTCCTCCTAGATTGTTGTTGGACGATAAAGGTGAATTCATGTTTTTGTTTTGAATTAATTTCATTTGATTGCTTCAATTATAGTTTAAATTTATTTTTTATAGTCAAGCTTGATAGGATGATATTTTTAATGACATAGATATCTATATCTAGTAGAAAAGGTTGCAAAAGGCAAAATCCTTACATGTCGGGTGTAATCTACACAGAAAGTAAACCTAGTTGAGTTGACTTGCAAAGCGAGTGAGTTGAGGAGTGATAACATTCAACCTAAAGGTGAAGTAGACAATCATAGGGGTGTTAAGGATCCTGATTATGCGGAGGAGGATTCCATTTCACAAAGTGAACAAGAGAATGCAAGGAAAGCAAAGGTCTTGCAAAAAGAGATTTCAAACCTCAGATGATTGTGCATCCACACTTCTTGAACATTTTAGAGGATGAAACCATTAAGTTCCTATCAGATAAAGATCTATAAGAGAGTATTATCCATCCAAGCTTGAAAGGGTTGAGTAACTACTAAGCCTACTATTGATGGCAATAATTATATAGGTTCATTCCATGAGTATGCTAGGGTAAAGTGGATGAGTAACAAGACTATACGTAAGTTTGATGATGCACAATGGCTTCTTATTTAGAATGATGAAGAAGAGAAACTTCTTTAGGTTGCTATTGGTTTGCCTAAGTCTGAATTAGATGGCACTCTTATGAATGAATTTGAAGATTTCTACCTTAGTGATAGGGAGAGAAGATCTGCACAACTTTGGAATGGTAAACTAATATTGAAGGATTCCATATGCAACTATATTTACCTAATCTGGAGAAGGAAGCTTGAATAGTTTTGTTTGTAAGAGCCAAAAACTAGAACTTCTTTAGGTTACTAATGGTTTGCCTTATAAGGATGGCTTGGATAGCACTCTTAGAATAGATTTGAATCTTTCTATCTTAGAGATGGGGATATAAGATCTGGAAGTTGAAGGGCTTGATATTATTTTTACATCACATATAAGTATTCATTCAAAGAATTCTGGTCTACAAAAGTAAAAGGGGATTGACTAGAAATGCCTTTTGAAGTTTATGATGGATCATCAACCTCATGTAGTTGTTTTGCGAGTTTTAAAATTTCATTGTAAATACTTGAAGGATGATATCTTTGAGGTTATTTTTAAAATTGGGGAGGAGCATCTACGCAATTTGACATAAGTCTTGGACACAATAAATTTTATTTATGCAGATGAATTATTGCCTACACTTTATGAGAATTATCGCATCTCTCATGACCATTTGCCAACACTGAGAGGGATTGTGAGGCATGATATCTTTGAGTTTATTGTTAATATTGTGGAGGAGAATCCATATGATTTGGAATAAGGCTTGGACATAGAGAGGGATTGTGACACGTATTATGGCTCTTGGTCGGTATCTTCAGAATCCATTGGTCATGGTTGCAAAATTATGTGGTCTTGGAAAAGAGATATTATCATTGAAGCTTAATTTGTTGGAATGCTTCTTTAGATATAGATCCAGTAGAAAAGGTTATAGAAGGAAAAATCCTTACATGTTGGGTTAAATCAATGCAGAAAGAAAAGTTTCTAGTTGAGTTGATTTGCAAAGCGATTGTGTTGAGGAGTGATAACTTTCAGCCTTGGTGTGAAATCCTACCCAATACCCCCTACCCCCTTATTACCCTAAGGTCCCATAAAAATGGGGTAGAACCTCCAAAGAGGGTGCCCAACATGTAGAGGTATGCCCAAAACTCTACTATTGAAGACCCTCCCAATATGGTCCACACCATGTAGAGTGAAGGGTATATCAAGTTATTGGCTTATAATGCCATATTGTAAGGGATATTTCTTTTAGTGAAAAATATCTTCATGAATAATTTGAGTGTTAGTAACTACTAACCATTTTAATAGAATATTATCTTTCCAAGACCAAAAGGGTTGAGCAACTACTAAGCCTACTGATGACGATAATAATTCTATAGGTTCATTCCATTAGTACGCTAGGGTAAAGTGGTTGAGTAACTACTAAGCCTATTGTTGATGGTAATATTTCTATAGGTTCATTCCATAAATATACTTTGAGTAGGCATAATGATTGAAACCATCCTAATCTTGAAAGCATACTACAAAAATGTTGAAACCATACTTCGAGTAAGCATAACAAGTGAAACCATAAGAAAGGATGAAACAATACTAAAAAATGTTGAAACCATATTTTGAGTAACCATAAATGTTGAAACCATACTTTGAGTAACCATAATGGTCGACACCATACTACATAAATATTGAAACCATACGTAAGGTAAAATCATACTACATAAAGGTTGAAACTATACTTTGAGTAGCCATAAAGGTTTAAACCATACTACGATATGTTGAAACCGTACTTTGATTAAGAATACAGGTTGAAACCATACTAAAGGCTGAGATTTTATAGTGGTTGATGAACTCAAATTAGTCACCTTACCATCCTCAAAAATTGTGTAAAATGGTAGCTCCCTAAGAGATTGTTTGATGGTTGATAAACTATTTTCCACTTCAGTAAGAGGAAGGGAGTACTCTCCAATTATCCATAGAGCACATGAGAAAACTTGTGAAGCTCATATCTGATAAAAAGTGTCTAACAACCTATTCAATATTGAAGATCTAATATTAGGGTTAGTTTGAATAATATTTCACACAAAAATAACCACATCAATTGTAGATGCTAGATTGTGATCTCCTAAGAATTGCATGAGAAAATGAACCATAGTAATAGCAACTTAATAATAGGCTGACAAGCGTTGATGCACATCTAGGATGAAAGGTCACCTTGAGGACAAGGTCACAGATGTTTCTGGTTGAGATTTGTTAGTGGTTGATGACCTCAAATTAGTCACCTTAGCATCCTTAGAAATTGTGTAAATGGTAGCTCCCCAAGAAATTGTTTGATGGTTGATAAACCATTTCCAGTTGAATAAGAGAAAGGGGGTACTCTCCAATAATCCATAGAGCACATGAACACACTTGTGAAACCCGAATATGATAAAAAAATGCTAACAAGCTTATTAATATGGAGGCTCTAAGCTTAGGACTAGTCTGGATAATCTCCCGCACAAAAAACCCACATCAATTATAGATGCTAAATTGTGATCCCCTAAGAATTCGATGAGAAAATGAACCATAGTACTAGCAACTTCACAAAACTTAATGTCACAAGATTGAATAGCTTGGACCAACATTTTCTTGTATTACCTTTTTTTCCCAATTCTATGCTCTAAGGTTGAAACCATACTAATGGTTGAACCTAGACTTCGAGTACGCATAAGAGTTGAAACCAGACTTCGAGTATGCATAAGCGTTGAATGTTAGGAATAAAAGTCCGCAAGACAAATCAGAGGGGGGTGAATCAGTTGTAATCTAGATTATTAAACTTAATACTTTATAAAAAAAATTTGCAAATGTAAATGATAACATAGTAAATGCCAATGCCATAACACAATATTTTTTGTCGAGGAAACCCTATTAAAGGTAAAACCCTGGTGGGAATTAACACCCACAAATAATGTACTGAGAGTATAGTATCCCTGTTAAAAGATATTAGCCCTGTTTGGAGCTTGTTACAACATTACAATACACAATCCCTGTTAGGAGACAAACCCTGTTAGGAGTCAAAGAAAATAGTAGGCTCACTGCCAAGGCACACTGACCAAAGAAGGTTAAAGCCACCCTCAAGTATTTGCAATCCAAATCAAGTGTATAAAGAAAATACACATTCCAACGAACTATCTAATAGCAACTGTCTTTGCTTGGTCAGTTCCAATGAATTATCAACTCTGCTTGTATCCAGTAGTCAACAAGCTTTGTAGCTTCCACACTTCTCTTTCTTATCTTTCTCTCTCACACTTATCCACAAGAAATTATCATTCATATATACCCTCTTACAATAATTCATTAGGTCAGCCAGTTAAGCTTTCATAATACATAATTAACTAGGTCGGCCAATTAAGGCTTTCCATCATACAAATAATTACATAGACCCTTGCTAAGATACACACGATATCTATAACAAGTATACAACATTTACAATTCATTACATATACTTCCAGATCTGTAATTCATGCTCACAATAAATTTCACACGCTACATGTCTGAAGTTGGCCAGGAAATAGGTCTTCTCCAGAATACACACCACAACTGACGTCATTAGTATCCAATCAAAAATTGAACTCAACCCATTACTCTATCATATGTCGGCTTTCCATCAGTAAGCTCACAAGTTCTGAAATATCTTCACTAGAAAGATATACCCGAAACACAGAGACCTGCTCTGTCCAGAATCACAGTTACAGTCCAGAAAACCAGTCTTCACTAAATCAACTGTAACATCCACAGTAGGTAACATAAAGTTAAGTGGCCTTAGGAATAAGGTCAGCACACATCCTTCAACATAAATCCAACTTTGATCATTCTAAATCATCCGTACAGTGTCTGTACACTCCTTCCAGTTAAGTATCTAGTCTGTCTTCTCCATAGAAATATATGTTGACATCAATGACAAAACATGAATATCAACAGCATGATCAGTAACCAAAACTGATATCATCCAACAATCTCCCCCTTTGGCATTGATGGCAACATATGGGAAAATCCATATGTATCAACCCAAAAGTACTCTCTCTCAATAGAATCTTCTCAATATCCTCAACACAAATCTCCCCAAAACAGTAGGGATTTTCACATAGATTTCTTCCCCCTTTGGCAGCATGGAAAAGGGTGCCATAATTCACCTGTAGTCTTCTGTAAGATGTAGCTTTTTTAAATCTTCATGTCCAATCAACTAGGTGCAAGATCACCCAAATGTACTGCATAGTATTCTCTTGTGATCACTCCCCCCTAAGGAGTAGATCCATACATCAAGTCCAAAGAATGATATAGCTCTGAGATCCACTGGACTGATGCACATCTGCATCATTTAGTTTTCACTGGGAGGGGCCATCACCCCAAGCATGCCTCTGAGATATTCAAAAGCATCTTTTGGCAAAGGTTTAGTAAATATATCTGTTATCTGTTCCTTTGTGCTAATATACTCTAGTTTAATCTCTCTATCTACTACCTTCTCCCTCAAGAAATGACACTTGATGGAAATATGTTTAGTCTTTGAATGCATTACAGGATTCTTTGACATATTCACAGTGCTGGTGTTATCACAATGGATAATCACTGGTTCTTTGAAAATTATTCCAATGTCCTTCAACATTTGTTTCATCCAAACAACTTGTGTACAATTTATTGCAGAAACAACATACTATGACTCAACAGTAGATTGAGCAATACAGTTTTGCTTCTTGCTCAACCAAGAAACCAGCCTTTTTCCAAGGAAAAATGCACCACCGCTTGTACTCTTCCTGTCATCCACATTACCTACCCAATCAGCATCAGTAAAAGCCTGCAATGTAAAATCATCAGATTTTTCATACCATGATCCATATTCTACTATTCCTTTCAAATATTTGAAAATTCTTTTCACATCAGAAAAATGTGTCTCTTTAGGATCTGCCTGATATCTAGCCACAATTCCAACTGCATTGGTAATATCTGGTCTAGTGCATGTTAGATATTGTAGACCACCAATCATTGATCTGTACTTAGTCTTCCCAACACTTTGAGTCTCATCACTTTTAGTTAGTTTGTTCCCTGTTACCGTGGGTGTACCAAGGGGTTTACAATATTCCATTCCAAATTTCTTCAACATTTCCTTAAGATACTTGGTCTGAGATATAAAAATGTCATTCTTACTTAGATTAATTTGCAAACCAAGAAAAAATTTCACCTCACCAATCATTGACATTTCAAACTCATTCTCCATTTCTTTAGCAAACTTCTTGCTCATTTTATCATTGCCTCCAAAAATGATATCATCAACATTGAAACCATACTTTGACTATTCATAAGGGTGAAAACCATACTAAGGGTTAAAACTAGACTTCAAGTAAGCATAAGCATTGAAATCAAGCATATTCATGGAGAACGAATGTGTATCCATCCATAAATGTTTTTGGTAAGCAAGGTGAATACTTACATTTATCTTTTTTATTTACATACTTTTTCATATCAACGTTGATTTTTCTTCTAGTTTTGAGAGATTAACCAATAGGCTTCAATGACCACTCATTCAATTTAAGAAGTCAGAATTCGAACTCTTACTTACCAAAACATTTAAGCAGGTAAAGATACCAATGCAAAATTTTATTTTCTTATAGAAAACCTAGAAGTAATAGTTGAGCAGCCACAGATCAACACATACCTAGCCCTTTTTCTTTAGTGTAATCTTATCGCCCATTGCATTCATAACACTAACATTCACAAGAACATACTTAACAAATACACTCTTTGCATACAAATTTGTAGCCAAAAATCTAGTCTCTATCAAGCAAAGTGCTGGCACTCTCAAATTTCAGAAAAATTTGAAGTGATCGGATAGAAAATTTCTCTAAGGCACAAAGTAAGTACTCCTCAACATTTTTGAAAAGGCCTACTTGGTTAGCAAACAAATTGAGACACGAGGTTTATCTTGAGAAATTACTTGGGGAATGTGTTCATCACATATTATTAGGCCAATGTATTGGTTTGAAGCTTTTAGAAGTCAGATTGGATGTGTTTTTGAGATAGCTATTTCGAGGTGTTAACCTAAATATGCACTTTGCACATTTCCAATTTTTGCTAAGTGGCTTACTTTGGAGGTTTGTATCTTTGGCTAGATTGATACTCGTGACATAAGGAGTGTTCCATGATATTTTAGACATGAAAGAGAGTCAACATGTCCATCTGCAGATCCATGTGACTTTACATAACAAGTTTGTTAAGGCCATTCTATTTGCAATTTATTCTGATTCTCTGAGTGTGAAGTGCTAAAGTACAGAATACCCTACTTTGGGGTCCCACAGTTTGCACCTAGTTGAATATCATGAGGAATTTATTTTTCCCCTATATTATAATCAAGGCAATGTTCCATTATGTGGATTTGCAGACCTTGGTCAATCCATTCAGCCAATTTGCTCAGCCGATTCCAAATCCAACTTATGCAATTTTACAATGTTTGAGTTAAGAAAGTTGTCAGGAGGCTGAATTCAAGGGTTGATGTCGGTTAATATCAAAACTTAAATACACATGTTTATTTCAAATATTTTTATAAACACCAAAATTGTTTCAAATATTGTTATTATAAACACTAAAATAATATTTTATCCAACCGTGAGTGAATGAAGGACATAAAATACCATCGAGTCATCGAGAAATCTCATTGCTCCCTCTTATCCTATGTCATCATTGGGAGGGAACCCATATTGTGGTGGAGGGACTCAATAAAAAAATTATTAAAGGAGATGTCCCAAAGTAAATCATTTTCTATTAGACATGTTCGTTAAAGGAGATGTCCTTAAATAATATTTTATCCAACCATGAGTGAATGAAGGACATAAAATACCATTGAGTCATTGAGAAAGCCCATTGCTCCCTCTTATCCTGTGCCATCATTGGGAGGGAACCCATATTGTGGTGGAGGGACTCGATAAAAAAATTATTAAAGGAGATGTCCCAAAGTAAATCGTTTTCTATTAGACATGTTCGTTAATGCAATTGAAAATTTTAAGAGAAGTACAAACCAGTAAGGAATATGGGTCAGAGTTAACACACATATCAATGGGGCAGGAAATGTTGTTGCCTTTTTTATAGGTAAACAATGTGTAGGAACCAAGAGTTTAAGGCTCTCGTGGAGAATTTGACAGGAAAGAAGATAAAGGTTCTTTATACAAATAATGGGGGTGAGTACATTGAGTAAGACTTCGAGGATTTATGTGCTAAAAAAGGAATCAAGAGAGAATGGGAAGCTCTCGACAACCTGCAATAGAATGGGTTGTAGAATGAGAAAATAAAAGAATAATTGAAGCAGGTAGGGCCATGTTATATGATTAGGATTTTCCTAGATATCTTTGGGCAAAAAAATGTAATATAACAATTTATATTTAGAATAGAGTTTCACACAAAGTATTAGGGAAGACGAGATCCAAGGAGTTATTTAGAGGAAAGAAGGTAGCATTCAGTCACTTTAGGATTTTGGGTAGTATCATTTATTGTCATGTTCCAAATGAGAAGCACACCAAACTTGATTCAACTATAGAGATGAGATACTTTGTTGGTTACAGTGAAACATCAAGAAATAAAAAATTTATATTTCATAGAGGAAGGTCATCATAAGGAGGGGCATTAAGTTTTAGGAAGAGAATGCCTTCGAGAGATCTTGTGAGCAGCCAATAGTTGATCAGAATCAACAAGAAAAAGCTCTAAGTATTTAACTGTAATCTCAGATATAGGACACATATTCAAGTGTTGAGGAAAGTTCCCAACATGTGGAACAAACACATGATGTGGAGCTTGAATCTCCAACCACTAAAAGTGGGAGAAGGAATCACAAGGAAATTTAGACATTGGAAGATGGATAGAGGTTTGTGTGAGTACCTAGATCAAAAAATGGGGACAAGAGACCGTGAGAGAGATGTTCAGATTATGTGGCATTGATGAGTTAGTTGATTGACAGTAAACCTTCCAACTATAAAGAGGGTGCATAACACCAAGTGTGGCAAGATGTTATGATGGAGGAGTACAAATCCATCATGCATAATGAAGTTTGGGAGGTAATTCCTAGACCATTAGACATGATAGTGATTGATTCACACTGGATCTATAAGACCAAGCATGCTGCAGATGAAAGCATTGAAAAATTCAAAGCTAGATTTGTGGCCAAGGGGTTTTATCAAAAAGAGGGAATAGATAATGAGGAAACATTTATCCCATGGTTGTGTATACTTCCATTAGAGCATTGATCTCACTCGCAACACAAATGGGCTATATGGAATCAAACAGACTCGTAGAGCCTAGAATAGTCGTATTGATAACTACTTGTACAAGATGGGATTTGTGAAGAGTGAGACAGATTCCCACAAGGTTAGAACCAGCTAGGATTATTCATAATCTTAAAACATCTCAGTGCCATGCTTCCAAGCTCCATAAATACTGACCTAACTCATGTCAACAACTATATTTGTGATTTCTTTTATAAAAAACATTCTCCCAAACAACTTCCTAAGTGGAAGTTATCTACGGGCCAAGAATTCATCCTAATTTCTGTATGAAAGCCAACTCTAATAACATAATCATGAATGAACTTGCCATGTTTCAGAAAACCTACATCCACAAATATCGGAATGATCTTTGAAGTTTCAAGTTCATACCCAAACATTTAATTAATATTAACTTTTAAGTACAAAAAAATTGAGATAAATTTGTAGCGGTTGCATATGGTTTTGAGTGGAGATGAGTTACCTCAGTTTTGTCCAACTTGTATAACATGTTTATGAAGGGTCATAATATCAATAGATGTTTGTAACTTGATACAAGGTCGGTTAATCAATAAAAAATAATAATAATAAAAAAGAGGGAATGTTTAACTAAACAATGTAATTATTTAATTAATCTATAGACTTAGGGAATAATTAATAATAAATCTTTAACAACTTTATAGAAGAATTGGCGATGAATATTAATTAGACATTCAATACTTAAATAATTGATTATAATTACTTAATTACAAAATTATTATGAATTCAAATTTAGAGGACACAAATTACATCAACAACATTATATATTATGTATTGCATCAACACTATCTACAACATCAATGCTATCTACAACAAAAACAACACTATATAGTGTATACGACATTATAAATTCAAAACATACCTAGCAATCAGACAACAACGTCTAAACAACAAATTAAAATGAATATCTTACCAAGGAGAACACTTAGTTTTTTTTCAACTCTTTTTTATATTATACATAATAATTTTCTATTTAGCCACTCCCGCAATCAAGTAGCTAGATGTACCTGCAAAACATTATATACTAGCACTTGCACCCAAAGGAGGTGCAAGGGATGTGCCGATAGGCATTTTTTGAAATCATAATTGAAGTGTTATGTAATAAAAGTATGTGTTTAAAAGTGTAAATGAGAAGGCAACACAATCAAAGCACATCAATTGAAAAGGCATTTATACAATTTAACAAATTGGAGCATAGAGAGTATAAACATGTACATATTTCATAGAAGCACAATAATATATGAAAAGGTAGTAACTATTGAGAAGCCTCATTCCAAGGTCTCAATTAAAAAGGAAATTATGTTTATCAAGGAAAATGTTTACTAGGCCAACATATAGTAAAATTCTAAATGAGAAGGCAACATAATTAAATCACATCAACTGAGAAGGCATTTATACAATTTAACGAATTGGAGAATAACAAGTGTATGAACCCCAAGCAGGTAATAACTAATGATTTAGCTTCAACATAATTAAGGAAAATTTATACAAAATAATTGTTGTTGAAGTGAGATAAAGTAAAATGATATGCTATCTTGTGCATCCAAAATCGTACAGGTAGCTTCTAACTGCAAAAGATAAAGTAAAGGTCTACGATGTGGAAGGAGAATGTACTGTCAACTTGAAAAGAGGAATTGTTTTGAAGTGTAATTCTACAAACATGTTGAATCCACCTATCCCTTCTATTTGTCCTCCTCCTCCTAAGACCCGAGACCCTTCTTCTCCTCTGACTCAAGTCTCTTCTTCTAGCCTTAAGGCTTGAGATTCCTTGTTGGAAATATGTTGAGGCAAGGTGACTGAGGGGGGGGGGGTGAATTAGGAACCGATAAAACTTAATCCTTTATTAGATTATGTAATCTGATTGCATGCATGAAACAAAAAAGTAATAAACATCCACAACACTTGACACAATATTTAGTTACCTAGAAACCTTCCAAATGGAAAGTAAAACTGGGGTGGGGATAGTACCCACAAGATTTATTACTACAGTATAAATTTAGCCTGTTAAAGCTTACAATTGACCACTTCTAATGGCCTGCCCTGTTAGGAGCAATAAGGACTGTTAGGTCCACCTTGTGAAAGGATTTAGTACAATACAATTAAGTAATGCAACTCTGTTAGGATATTTGTAAAGGACTGTTAAGTCCACCTTGTTAGAGGATTTTGTTGATGCACCTGTTAGGATGAACCAGTAGATGATCTTCAATGCAACTCTGATTTGCTGAATAAGATCCAATGATATAAAAACTAATCACCTGACTGTGATGGATGAGTCTCTATTGTTCCTTATATTGATGTAGCCTCTTAAACAATCTGTCACTTCATATTCACATACACACTTATATTTCTCTCACACTTGGATAAAAAAAATACCTTATACTTATACCTTATCCAAATCAAATACTTATGTAAGTCGGCTTCCATAAGATAAATTAACATCAAACAATATAAGCTAAGTCAGACCAAAACTGTTACTCGGGTCCAGTGATCCACTCAAGTCATATACTGGCACTCGGGAATTATGTTGTCACTCGGGAAACATACTAAGCTCTGGCACTCGGGCTACTCTATGTACTCAGGTCATATTTATTACCACTATCTTCTCGATCAACACGGCCATTGCTCGGGTTACATTGCAACTGCTCGGGTTGTATTTCTGGCTCAGTCAAATCTGTGATGACTAAGTGTTTTGGCACTAATTGACAACATGTCTTGCCATAAGGTCATCAATCTCCTCCTTTGACATTAGTGACCAAAAACACTTATCATGTTCAAAAACTGTTCAAACTTCTGAGTCAAAACTCCCCCTTACCATATGCTTGGGTACTTGCTTGGGTTTTGACAATATCTCTATGACTCGGTTACAAGTGACTCTGTTTTTTATTTTTCAAAATTGTTTTTGTAACTTTTCAATTATATATCTCTTCGTCTTCTCTTTTGTACATGTATATACAATAACTTTCATATACAATAACTTTCCCCCTTATTTTTGACACAAATGCCAACAATATATCTATATGGTAATACCAAAGTAGGATAGGAAATCACTATGTACCTTCAAAATCTGAGACAAAGTGTTGTCCCAATTATCTTGCAACACCTTCAGGATGTGCAATTCCATCTATATCTCTACTGAAAGCTTCATCATAAGCTCTGCAACTGAAAATTTGTTGTCATGTATGAGTGTCTTGGCATGAGCTATATGCTTCTACATTACATCCATGTGTGGAAGAAGTTGGCTCTACATAGCTGTAAGAGATTATCTTGTCCTTGCTTCGTCCCTTAGTAATTCTACCTACATGTTTGTTAGATACTTAATCTTCACAAAATGTTCTTAACTTGAACTCGGGTTAAGTGCCAACTGGTTTGCACTTTCCTTCAAATCTGTATCTATCTTTGTTAGCTTAGTCTTGATTTCCATGGTGAAGTTGGAAGTATCACTCAACTTTACAAATAATGAAGCAACATTATTAATAGTATTTTCTAGAGAACTAATAAGAGAGTTTAGCTTTACTTGATCAATTGCAATCTTGCTTGCAACATTCTCTAGAACTTTGTTCTCAAACTTCCTTTCTGCCTTCTGCAGTAGTTTCTCTTGACCACTTAAATATTTATCGAACTTATGGACAATATTCACAAGTTGATCCATAATATGGTCATTCTCATCAACTTCTACTTCTAGAGCATCTAGGAATATACCTTTTATGTCCTCTAGCACTCTGTTTCTTTTCTTTTCTGCTCGGAGATTTTGTTGTGTTGCTCTTTTCTTCCATATCTCCCCTAGTATATCCATCTTCTCTACTATTAAGTTGGATAGATCCCAATTTGGAATCACAATATCTTTCTCAACATCAATATCATACGTATTTGTTTCCTTCCCTTTTCCACTGTCCTTGGGATTGGGTGAAGGAATATTTTCCTTACCTTTTCCACTATCATCCTTATCCTTTCCTTCCTTAGTTTTCTCCTTAGTATTTAGTTGGAAAAGGTCTTTGACATTTTCTACAGCAACTGTAGCATCAATGCTCACTGAGGAAACATTTATAGTCACCTTCTGTGACTCGGTTAGGCTTGGCCCAGTAGTAGGTGGAGCCTGATGCTCGGTCCCTACTAGTCCGGATGTAGATTCAGTAGACTTATCTTTGCTCGGAGATAGAATTATCTATATAGGTGATTGGGGTAGGTATGCCATCACTTCTACTGCAATATGCTCTGCATTGGGCTCTTCAATAGTTTGAACCTCAGGTAACTCTACATTATCAGTCTTTTCCTTGGTGTCTGTACTTGGTACTTCTGCCTTGTCTTCTCCCTTGATTTCCAAGACTGTCTTCCATATCTTTGTTGCGGCCTGCACAACATCCTCTATCTTCTTGTTCAATATCTGAAAGGTCCTGAACCTTGGAGTGTGATTGCTTTCATATTTGGTCATGGCCTCTTTGACCTATTTATTTGTCATAGTAGGCATGACTTGCCTCAAGTTATGTTCTCTAATATCTTTTTCTGGCTGGACTGCATTTCTCCAGGGAAGAAATATTGCCTTGAATAGGTCTTCAGTCATGTGACTCTTCAATTCAGATGGGTCATACTTCCATCTTGTCATTTTCTATACAACTGTTTCTTCAATCTTCTTATATTCATCCTTAGTTCTAGAAGCATATTTCAATGATTTTAAAGAATGCATACCACTACCTTCTCTTAGTTCTTCAATTTTCTTCTCGAAGGTAGGTGGGGGCTTCTTGAATATGAATTCTTATTCTTCATCTTCCTTAGGCAATATGAGTTTCCTTCTAGATCTTCTTGGTTTGATGGTAGTGAAGACATGGGTAGGTGCCTTAGGTGTTTTCTTGGGGGCTAGCCTCTTTTTCTTCTTAGGAGGCTCATCTTCTACCTCTTCTTCTTCCTTTTCAGGTTCATCATCTTCTATCTTAACTTCATCTTCTTTGCTTTCAGAGATAGAAGGAGGAGAGTATGAAGTCTTCCCATACTTCTTTCCAAACTATTCTAACCTCTTCTTTCCTATTTTCAAAATCTCATGAATCTCAATCTCAAATGAAATTCTGCTCTTGGCTTCTTCATAGGTACCAAAGTATGGTGCTTTGGGGTCAGCAAGCTCATTCACAAGAGCCTCAATGATATCTTTGGTCTCATCTATGTTAACCTCATATGAAAGAGGTTTCACCCATGCAACCCTAGGTTTTACTGCATGAATGTATACTTTATCACAGTCAACTAGGAAACAAACATCATCTTTGTAGTCTTCAACCAATTGTTTAGGAATTCTATATCTAATATGCATCTTCTTTCTGAACTCCTCAAAATATGCATCCATGATGCTCTCAAAATTGTCTCCTAATTCTGGTATGAAATCATTTATTTGATACACTATGGGTCTATCCTTCTTCCAAACAATTGTGCCTTTGGAAGGGAAAAACTTCTGAATGTAAAATAATATGCCGACCAGAAGTGAACCAAACTTACATGGATTTTTCTTTGATGCCTGGATGCTTTCCATGTTATTTCTCAATTGGATGAGTTGCAACTCGGCAAGGTCGAATGAGAGGTTGTCCTTGACCACCTTGTATGCCAAGTCCACAGCCTCACATGGTACACTGTTAGGTCTAATAGAACTATAGATTTTGTGTGCAATTATATGAATCCCAAACTTCAATTCCATGTCTGTAACTCTATTTAATCTCATGTCTCTTCTGTCCCACTCGACAAGAGTTTTCTTAGCTAGGTCATCCTGGGGTAGGGTTTTAGTAGGTTTAGCCTTGTCAAGCATAGGATACCCTGTAACACGGTGTACCATTGTCTTGGTAATCTTCACTGGTTGCTCCAGCCATAGATGCATGTCGTGAACACAGCTCAGAACAAACCTAATCCACTTAATCTGGAAATTTTGTGGTATATTCATGATATGAGTCAAACCCTTGACTTCGAGGTGTTTATGTTCTGGCTTCAGATTCCTGGCTTCACAGAGATTCTCATATGCATTATTCATTTCCAATGTTCCTAGCTGTTGAATTGTGCAGTGATGGAAGGCTCGGATGTCGTTGATCAACAATACCCTTGGAGGAATTAGGGAATGAGCTCCCATCGGGTCTATTTCCTCTGCAATTGATGGATGAAGCTTAAACTTTGGAGGTTCATAGATAGCATTCCTAACCAACATCTCAGATCCTTTCTTAACCTTGTTGTTGGATGTAGACACCATTATGCTCAAAGGCTTGATAAAACTTCGCAACTTAAAGCTTTCAAACACAAATTCGCTCTGAATCGCTTAAGGTTCTAAATCTCTCTGCAAACTAAAAAATTTGTAAACAATAACCTTTCCAATTCATCTTTTATAAGAGATTTTACCGTTGAGTTTTCATTAAATGCTCCGTACATGGTAGCTGGCATAGCTTGGAATGAAGCTCGACGAAAACTAACTTCTGCATCCTCAAAACCATACAACCCGACTTAGCTCAGTTAAGCTTGTGTAACTTGGGTGTCACTGAGATCTTGACTTAGTTAAAACTATAATGTGTCATTATGCATCAATATGCTGATTTGGACTTGCTAGCATGTCTGGAACTGATGTAGGATGACTTGTATGCACAGTTCCAGTTGTTTCCTTGCATATTTATTCAGAGATAGTAGATCCACCCAATTCGCTGCTTTGGGTGCCATTCAATTCCTCATTGTTTTGATCTTAAGTCTCAGGAGATTTCCTTACCCACTGTTGATTCATCTGACATTTGATTTCAAAAACTTTTGCTTTTCCTTTCTCAAAACCAGTATCCACTTTTTATCTGTTCATGCAATTCTTGCTTAGATGACCGAGTTGTTTACATACATAACATCTCTTAGTAGGATTCATTTTTCTGAGGTGAGTCTTTACACAATTTGCACCAATATGCCCATATTCACCACAATGACAACATCTTCTCCATGTGTTGTAATCCCAACCAAAAATTTCTTTAGCTAGTTGTTCAACAGGGTTCCATTTCTTAGTTCTGCACTTGAAAGATTTGTGACCTTGTTTGTTACAGTTGAAACATTTTCCTTCAAACTTAGGTTTCTCAGTGCACTCACTTGCCCTATGTCCATGTTTTTTGCATCTATAGCATTTACAATTAAACTTTGATTTTCCATTGCTCCAACACTTGTTTGTTGTGTGCCCTAACTTGCCACAATGACTACAAGTAGGTTTGCTATTCTTTTGAGTTCCTTGCTGTGAGGATTCACCATGTTCAGTATAACCTAATCCAGTTTGTCCATGATGTCTGAGTTGATTTTTCTCTATCAACTGATCCATGCTTACCTGTGAATTCATCATACTCTCATTGGTTTGCTTTTTAGTATTTAGATCATTTTGCAGTCTTTCATTTTTTGTCCTCAGATTGACATATTCTTGATTTACATTATTGAGTTGATTTATCATATCTGCTCGCTGAAGTGACAAATGATGGATTTCATTTTATTTTTCCTCTAATCTTGTACTCAGTAATATTTTGTCTTCTTGTGCCATATATTTGTCATTTTCTACTTGATTCTTTTGTTCCATGACTTCACATATTCTAATTGAATGAACTTCTTGTTCTCTTTTCAACTTTCTGACTTCTTCGTGTAAATTGAGATTCTTTGCAAGTAGATCTTCAATTGTTGCATCTGCTTCTTCAGAACTTCTTTCTTTGCATAAGTTTTCAATTCTTTCTTCTTGATCTGATCCATGGCCACTTGTAGATCTATCTTTTCATTTTCAATGACTTTCTCCAGTCTGTATATTTCCATTGCCTTTGATCTAATTTGCTCAAGTTGTTAAACTTCTGATAAGAGAACCTTTAGCTCTGATACCAATTGTTGGAAATATGTTGAGACAAGGTGATTGAGAGGTGGGGGGGTGAATCAGGAACCAATAAAACTTAATCCTTTATTAGATTATGTAATCTGATTGCAAGCGTGAAACAGAAAATTAATAAACATCCACAACACTTGACACAATATTTGGTTACCTAGAAACCTTCCAAATAGAAAGTAAAACTGGGGTGGGGATGGTACCCACAAGATTTATTACTACAGTATAAATTTAGCTTGTTAAAGCTTACAATTGACCACTTCTGATGGCTTGCCTTGTTAGGAGCAATAAGGACTGTTAGGTCCACCTTGTGAAAGGATTTAGTACAATATAATTAAGTAATGCAACTCTGTTAGGAGATTTGTAAAGGACTGTTAAGTCCACCTTGTTAGAGGATTTTGTTGATGCACCTGTTAGGATGAACCAATAGATGATCTTCAATGCAACTCTGATTTGCTGAATAAGATCCAATGATATAAAAACTAATCACCTGACTGTGATGGATGAGTCTCTGTTGTTCCTTATACTGTTGTAGCCTCTTAAACAATATGCTATTTCATATTCGCATACACACTTATATTTCTCTCACACTTCGATAAACAAAAATACCTTATACTTATACCTTATCCAAATCAAATACTTCTGTAAGTCGACTTCCATAAGATAAATTAACATCAAACAATATAAGCTAAGTCAACCCAAAACTGTTACTCGGGTCCAGTGATCCACTTGGGTGATATATTGGCACTCGGGCATTATGTTGTCGCTCGGGCAACATACTAAGCTCTGGCACTCAGGCTACTCTATGTACTCGGGCCATATTGATTACCACTGTTTGCTCGGTCGACACTGCCATTGCTCAAGTTACATTGCAACTGCTTGAGTTGTACTGCTGGCTCGATCAAGTTTGTGATGACTAAGTGTTTTGGCACTAATTGACAACATGTCTTTCCATAAGGTCATCATTCCCCTCTGTGGTTCAAGATTCTTCTTCTCATAATTCATCCCCTCGACCACATTCTCATTCTTCCCGACATTCATTCCCTCAACCCCGCTCTTGTGAGCTCACCCCACCTTTCCCTTCTTCTTAGCATCATTCTTTATCTCCCTCATCCTATATGGATTGTATGGCTAAAGTTGTTGATTTTAATCTTGATAATCAATTTAGCGCATTGTCTCGGGTCAAAGATTCCCTTCCGGGCCATAATGAACTTTAGAATCCTTGCTTAGAATGTTTGAGGGATTTTTCTCCCTCCTCGCAAGTATAAAGTGAAACATATGGACTCTAAATGGAAGCCATAAGTGATTTTTCTTCAAGAAGTTAAAATCATAAATATTAAACTTGATGCTCCATTATGCAATATTTGGAGAGACGCTAGTTTTTTACACACTTCTCATAGTGATGTAAGAGGCGGGGTTGTTATGGGTCTTGCTCCATGGTTTGCTAAATACATTATTAATAATGGTGAGGATCCTTCTCATAGTTGTGTTTGGGTTCTCACCCTTATTCATGGTCATCTCATTGGTTTTTGCTCAATATATGCCCCCTCTTTCTAAGGATCGGACTGAATTATGGAATTGGATGACTAATTATTTGCATAATGTTGATTGGATTAAAGGGGGAGACTTTAATATAGTAGGACATTGTCAAGATCATAGCCGGTTTAAACAAACTAATCTCAACCGATAAGAATTTGATAGCTGGTTATTTTGTCATAACTCTATGAGAGTGATAGATCTTATCTATGATAAGATCTCTAAACAATCCAAAAATTGGTTCACCTGGTCTAATTGCAAAATGGGAGAGGATAGAAACTTGACTAGGCTGGATAGATTTTACATATCTCCTACTTTACTGGTGATTCAATATTCTCGGGGATTGTGTGTTCAAGTGGACCTTTCTGCTACACTTTCTGACCACTTTCCCATTATCTGCAATATAAGTTTGCCTCAAGCCTTAAATAATGGCCACTCTCTTCCCTTCAAACTAAATATTTCCCCTTTAAAAAATCCTTCTTGTTTAGCCTCTCTTGTAGAAATTTGGAATTCTTTACCTAAACCTAATGAAAGGGAGTCTTGGATTGATTGGCGGTGTGTTGTCATTACTCAATGCACTAATTTCCTACACTCATTTTGCAAGAAAATGGCTTGACAACAGAAGCATGAAGAGAAATCCCTTTGGGGAACACTTGTTCAAGATAAAAAGATCCTTCAAAGTGATCCTTGTATTATTAGCATGTAAACTTATTTTGCTGCTTCAAAAGCTTAATTACAAAAGATTGAGAATTATAAAGGACAAGGGGCTAAGGTCATATCTAGACTTACTTGGACAAAGGAAGGAAATAAAGGTATAAAGTACCTTTTTTGTCACCTTAATTATAAACATAAAAAATAAAGAATTGGAGCAATAAAGGATGAATTTGATACCCTATGCAATATCTTTAAAGGAGTAAGATTCACTAATTAGTTATTATCTCCACATAAAATCGATAGCAATGAAACCATTGTGAATACCGAAGAAACCAAAGAAATAATAGTGTATAAATGATAAGCAATGGAGATTGCATTGCTAAATGGTTTCAGGCTCGTTTTAAGGACAAGTAGATATAACAAATTTGAATAATGATTTTTTTATTTCTTGACTAAGGATTTAAAGTTAAAAAATTCTCTGTTAGAAGGTATCTGCCCCGACTTCAATAATGTACGTTTCTTTTTCTTTGATTGGCCCTAATTTTGACCCTACTGTTAGTGATCTTGAGGTTATTCGATGGGTTTCTCTCCCTAATCTTCCGGTGGAATTTATTCATAATCAAATTGTTGAAGATATTGCAAATAAATTAGGGAAATTTGTAGAAATTGATCAAAACTTCTTAAACAATTCTAATGTGAAAGTTGTAATTACAATTGACATCTCAGTTAAAAGTTGAGATATATGAGAAATTTAAAATAGAATTTAAAGTGGTTTCTCTTAGAGTTTTAAATCACATAATAAGTAATCTTAAAAATTTTACAAAAGTTTTTATCAATAATCAAATATTGTTCTAATAAATGCATTCTACATATACATAACTCTCCAATTACTAATTTTTAGATGAGTTCCAAAAATGATTACTCGATATATATTTTGCAAGAATTTAGGCAATTTTACTTTTCGGGGGGTTCTATTTTAATTTACAGTCCATAATCGGTTGAATTTTATATTATTTTTCCTATCCAACATTATACATATTTTCTTATTTAGACAAAATTAAAAAAACAAGTAATTATTATTAAAAAATATATCTTTTATGGTTTACCTAGTAGTTGGACAGAAATAAAGATATTTGCACAACAACCAAAAATCAAACAACAAATGCATGGTTGTAACTATGATAAGAGCCTCTAAGGTTTTGTACATGAATTGATCCTTCAAACTTTATAATTATTGACCTCTAATACATACACAAAACACTCGTGTTAATAGAATGTTTAATTCTCTTTCAATGACTTACAACCAGCACAAATATGAATATATATTTACAAACCTCTTGCTTGTTACATTGTAGTCATTTTTTAATATTTTGTCGAGCTTAAAATCTTCCAACAAATAAGAAACCAGATGTAGGGGAAACCAAATAATCTCCTTAATCAACTTAATTTCCAAATTCCATTATATATCCAAATTTCCATTTGTATTCTTCATTCTCCGTCTCCCCTTTCAATCTCTTTCCCCATATTTCTTTAGACATCCATCCATTCGAAAGGGAGACGATCTTCCCAATCTAATACACAATCAATCCTGAAATCTTCCTCTACAATCATTATCACCATAGTGACAACATTCTGCCTTCATTGATACCATACAATCTGTAAACATCTACTATCCTTTCTTGTTATTGAAGATATGAAAGCATCATTACAGTCTCCTCAAAAATTTAAAAAAATGCAAAACTGTGTATAGCTCCAACCTTCAACCACAATCAATCGAAAGTTTTCCAAAAGCCCACCACAATCAAAATTTGAAATTAAGACATACTCAACATTAAAAACTCTAAGACACAGAGAGAGTGTTCGTGTGACAGAGTTGATCAGAGTGTGGAATATAGACAGAGTTGATCACAGTGTGGAATATATATCACAGAGCAGCCTATATTGCAGCCTCTATAATAGATTCAAGAAGCTCTCAAATTATACCTCCTCCCTAACCACCTTCAAAACCATATGTATGAAGAGTTTAATAATCTTGGATCATATCAAAAGTATTTTTTTTTAATATTAATTATAAGGATATCAAAATAAGATATTACATCACAAAGCAGTTCACAGAGCCATCAAAATACAGAGGCAGGGTCTCAACCGAGAGTTCAGAGTTTAACAACATTATAACCACCAAAACAAAGATCATAACCAAACTTAAGATAAGATATTATTGTATTCATCAATCCAGCCGTCCAGCCCTTGGTGCCCTCCATCAACACAATATTCTTCTTCTTTTGGATCTGGTGCAGAAGGTCATATTATTAGAGGCCATCTTACTGTTCTTCTTGAGCTCACGGTTGAACTCTTTGATATTTTTCAAATAAGTACAGATTGTCAATATGGTTCCTCCAAGCTTGAGCATCCTTAACTTCGTAGAAAAGAAAGTGGCGTGCCCGTTCTTCAGCAGTTTCTTGAACTTGTCTTTTTCAACCCTCACTATGATTTGAATCTGCAAAAAAAAAATTTAAGTATGTGAGACTTTTGAAAGACTCAGTAAGCACCTGGTAATACCTTGAAATCTTTCCTCATTTTTGCACTTTCAGAGCTGCCACAAAATGTTAGACGAAAGAATCTGCCAGAACAAGTTAAGTTCTTTATTAATACCATCAATATGACCAGATATAATCTCAAAGATATTAACATTGATAGGAATGAAAATATCAAACCTTTGACAAATCTGGAGTCAAGAAAAATATGCCTACCAGACTAAGGGATACCACACATATCAAAAGTATTGGATAAAAATACATAAATATCAAAAATTAAGTTAATATTTAAGTATTGGATAAAGAGAGGAAACGTTAAAAATAAGCAACTCAGAAATATAAAAAAGAGCTCAACCTGCTAAAAAAGTGAGGAAATGTTTTTCCTGAACCACCCGTTCCAACTTTAGATTTTATGTCCATTGGCACCTTAAGCTGAGATTTCTTCACTCTCATCAATGTGAGATTTCTTCACTCTCAATAATGTCATGAGCTCAACTGCCACATAGAGATAGAAAATATAATTCAGATTGAGCTGGATATCTAGATCTTTTGATAAAAACTAAAGACATTTTGAAAGCTT
The DNA here is from genome assembly GCA_018584345.1 of Thuja plicata. Lineage (NCBI taxonomy): Eukaryota > Viridiplantae > Streptophyta > Pinopsida > Cupressales > Cupressaceae > Thuja > Thuja plicata. Next base: position 2,246,198 of record MU224647.1, on the reverse strand, counting down.
TAACATTCTTCCAACAATTGTATCTACTCATATTGTAAATGCTGAATTTTTTTGAGCTTCACTTCAAGATATGAAGTTAAAGTCATGTTTGTTCAGTTACATCTGCATGGGTGGCATCATAGAAAAAGATGTGTTAATTCTACAATTTTGCTAGAGGTAGATTTAAGAAATGATGTTACATAATCTTGTATGGTGCAACTTACAACAGTCAAATCTTAAACATCTGTATGCTAACCCTAAAATTAAACTTAAAATCATAAGGACAGCCACATGCTTCAGCTATATTCTTGCGTTCCTTTCCCAAATTTCAGATATTCCATAAAAATAATCTGTAAAGCAAAGAAAAATTAAGCCCTACAGTTCAATAAGCCTCATTACAGGCAATTAAACCCTGAAAAACTTTAAAATTGACACTAAAATCAGCAGAGCTTCAGCAAAGGCGAATATTTAATCTTTCTGAGAGGGATTGCATGCGCTTCAAATTTGCCAAAAAAAAATGAATCTCTCTATTTCAAATAACTCGTTGAAAAGAGGAAGAACAGAAGAACACACAATGCTGCAAAGATTGCCTATTTAATAAAACGTATGCAACCCTAAAATTTAACTCAAAACGGCTACATGCTTCAGCAATATTCTTGCATTCCTTTCCCAAATTTCAGATATTCCATAAAAATACTCTGTAAAGAAAAGTAAAAATTAAGCCCTACAGTTCAAAAAGCCTCATTACAGGCAATTAAATTCGGAAAAACTTTTAAATTGACACTAAAATCAGCAGATCTTCAGCCAAGGCGAACATTTAACCTTTCTGAGAGGGATTGCATGCACTTCAAATTTGCCAAAAAAAATCTCTCTTTTTCAAATATCTCAGTGAAAAAGGAAGGACGGAAGAACACAACGCTGCAAATGACTCATCAGCTAGGTAGTCTTCATCAACTCCTCCTAATTCACCTTCCCTTAGAGAGGCTTTTCTAAATATAGATAATAATTATGCAGCAGTCTTATCTTTTTTTTTTCTGGCTGCGATTTCCAGCTTGTACCTGCCACTTGAACAGCTTTTTTCAGATTGACGGCTTCCTCTGCACAATTCGAGATAGAAGATTTTTGCACGAATTTATTAAATGCGCAATTACGTGAAGAGTGAGTTTTGTTTTAATCAAATCTGCTCAATTGATCTGATCTGTGTGTACTGCCATGCCATAAAATCTCTATAAAATCTATAAAATCTGCTCAATTGATCTGTGTGTCCCCTCGAAATATGGTTGCGCCTGTGATTGTCATCATTTCATGATATGACATTTCGTCAGAAACCCTAACCCTAGATCTGATCCAAACACCTACACTGCAAAGCGGCCAATTCCTTCACACACTATCCCCATTAACAGAGGCAGGTGGGCTCAATTATGATCGCGGAGTTCACATCAAAGAGATTGCACAAGAAGGTGGTCCTCCTTGCGACTCCCGAGATTGGAAGCTTTCGTTCCATAAAATTCATTTTAGGTTAAACCACAGAGGGAAATTGTGCTCCACTGCACTGTCCACCCACGACTGTATTTGAAGGGTGTTGTAATGGCTTAAATATTCAAAGTGATAATTTGTTACCGTTATTCGATATGGATAAACCTTCTTGATATAGACCATCAGAAGATCAAAGGACGTCTCAGTTTAATTCACTTTAAATTTTGAAAAAAAGTGGTAATGCATGTTTTAGTCACTTTTTAATAATAATAAATTTAAAAAGAGGTTGTAAATTGTAATAAATGTTTTCGTCATTTTTCAATCTTCTAAATTTGGGTGGTGTATACTACAACATTCCATCTATAGAATGATCTACAATTGTCATTGTAGCTTGTGGAATTTCAAATGGATTCTATTCCGAGAGTTTCATAGGAAATTATGGTTTGTCAAGAGATGCATATTCGTACCTTATATCAAATTTGGACTTTTAATGTGTGTGTTTTGGTGGATGTGTCGAGAACAATGTTAGTGGACAATAGTATAGATATGTTATCCTTAAAAAAAAATAGAAATGGCAAAGTGCCAATGAAGCAGATTTTTATTAATTTTTAAAATAAAATGTACATGTCTTGGTTCACGCGAGCATACCGGCGGGAAAGAACGAGGAAGAAAACCATTGGTCATAGTTCAAGAATCAAATACTACTCTTAGAGCCCAAGACCCACTAGTACAATGGACCCCGACCCATACAAAAATCAGTATCCCAAATCGAATATGAAATGTTCCGCAACCCATACAATGTATACAATGATAATAGCATCCCCAACCACCCACCAAAAAACCCAAACAAAGCCCAAGATGTGAACTAGTCGATCATGTAGCAGAAGAAGAGGCACCATAGGAGTGCCCACTCAATGAAGTAGCAACAGAAGAAGGTGCAGGACCACCCGAAGAAGTCAGAACAATGTGCTTGTCCAGTGAAGCAAGGCTAAGGGTCTCTGCAGACTCATCATCCACCACCAATAGAGGAAGCTCATCCTCCTGATGTAACTTGACCACTTGTAGCAGTGTAATGGGAGGGATGTCATCTCCAGCTCTGAAAAGTGTGGGTCCCATTAAATATGATTATTTCAGCATACACAAGGCATAAAATAAACACATTTTTAACATGATAAGTTCACATTTACCAGCATACTCCCTTCTGTGCCAAAATAGGAGTTTTGGAAGAGGGCATGGACATCCATCAAAGGATAATGGCTAGAAGAATTTTTTTAGATGTTGTAGTCACAAGTTTCCAAGTAGACATGTATGCAAAGTGTGAAAGCAGTCACAAGAGAATGGTGAGGAACCAGGTGTGAATAAGGTATTTTACTTAACTAGTTAACCTAATAGATCTATTCACATGTTTACTCAAGTATTGAGAATCTTTCTAAAATTCTTAATTTTTACAGATCTTATCATTTCGTAGGTCATTTACAAGTGTGGCAATGGCTAAGCAACCCAAAATTTGCACCCTTCAAATCAGTTGTGTGCATGCGTATCATCAAATCAGTGGTCAGGCCATAAATTATTTTGGAAAGTTAAAAGATTAGTTTATGTATTATTCAATATGTTTTTTTTTTAATTTAGATAAAAGAACTATTGAAATTAACTATATTGAAATTTACTATTTTATTTGAAGTTAATTTATTTAATTTAAAAATAAGAAAAAAATTATATAACATTTACATAATAAATAGTTTTTAAATTAAAAATAAAAATAAAAATTTAGTTTAATTAAAGTTGGGGCTATTGTTTATTTAGGATTACAATTTAGTTAGGTTAATTAGAGTTAAGAGTTAGAATTAAGTACAATTAATGACATATCATTAGAATTAGAGTTATAGTTTTTTATTAGCTTAAATTACTATCACAGATAAAATTATGATTCAATTAGTGCAATTAGACTTTAATTAAATAAGTTAAGGTTTTATTATGATTAGATTTTAGGGTTAAATTAGTGTTAGGTTTCAATTAAGGTTAGGGTTTAATTAGGATTATAGTTAGATTATAGAGTGATATTTCAAATTAATGGGTAAGAATTAGAAGTAGAATTAGAGAAAGGGTTTGGATAAGGATTAAATTAGGGTTTAGAGATAGGGTTTGCACATGCTTAGTTATAATTTTAAAATAGTTTAACCTTATTTTCAATATAATCATTTTTTTACTATTCTTCTTCTTATTTTCAAATAAAACAATAAATTTCAATAGTTATATTATAAATTTATCTTTTATCTTCACGAGATTTGAACCCTGGTGTTGTCAGATGTCTTCACAAGATTTGAACCCTGGTGGGCTCAATGAGAACCATTGAACTTCACCAGTCGACCAATTCACAATTGACTATAATAGTATTGAAAATAAAACAATCAATTGTACATATAAGATGTACAAATAAATAATCACATAATAAAAAAATTAATTAATATCTAAAATTATATGGTAAAAAGAAAGAACATTTTAAGAGAAACAATATAGTAGTAGAGAGTATAAAGGTTACAAGTGAATTCATTAGAATAATAAACATAACCTAGAATTTATAGCGCATTTTAGAGTACCAACTCCTTGATTTAAGGATTCCTTTAACAATAATCCCATGATATGGTCTCAAGTGGTTCAATTTAATTTTTTGAAATTGAAAAAATAATTTTATAAATAAATATTTCTTATAAACTTTCCTTCACTTATATTAAACATCTAATCTTAAACATAGGACAAGTTTAGAAACTAATTGGATTTACTAGTCTTAGAAGTTGTAACACTATCAAATCAATGCCACCAAAAATAAACTATCAAAAGCAAAGATTAAAAATGAACATTTTGTGAAAAAAATGTACTTTAGATATTAGAGAAAAAATCCTATGTACTATTACATTAACACCTCTAAAATTCATAACCTCTTAATTATTGATGTAAAATGACTCTTATATTCTATGAACCTACAAATTAATATACAAATAGAAGAATAACATTGTTTAGTGAAGTTAGCAACTCTAAAAATATAAAACTTGAAAAAAAACTACTACTTTAATAATATATGTGAAACCAAACACTATAAATTTAACATCTTGATGACAATTAACTTGTAGGAGTTAACTTGTAAGAGTTTTTAGAGATATATGAGAAATTTAAAATAGAATTTAAAGTGGTTTCTCTTAGAGTTTTAAATCACATAATAAGTAATCTTAAAAATTTTACAAAAGTTTTTACCAATAATCAAATACGTTCTAATAAATGCACTCTACATATACATAACTCCCCAATTACTAAATTTAGAGGAGCTCCAAAAATGATTACATATGTACCAATAGTTGATCATTTTTTAGTTCATGTCTATCCATTTGTGCATCAGTATTGAGACATTTGTACATGGCTATTTGAGCACTTGTCCACTAGTACAACCATAAAAATATATGTTCAAATATGCACAAGGAAAAAATCTACAAACACAAAAATGATTTATAGTACCTAATCAACTTGAAATACATATATAAACCATACACAAAATATAAAATGATGAATACAAGTTAACTCTTTAATCTTCGTCATTGAGCTTGTTAGTGCTAGCCAAGCAATGTCTTCTACTAATAAGCTAAATATATATAAATGAACTTGTAGAAAGCTAGAATTTATTTTAATATGGATTAGATTATTGAAATATAATGCTTAACTAAAGATGAATATTATTTTATCTTTACCTTTCTACACACTAAGTGTTTCTTGCATAGATCCATTTAATTTTAATGTATGGCATATTACGGGTTTAAAAAAAGAACCCATATTGAACAAAGATGCAGAGATTTTAGCCACTCTTCATCTTTTTAAAACTCAAAGAAATCCTTTTTATTTTGTATTCTTCATACGTGCACTTAGTTTCACTCAATACGTAAACTCATTTTCATTGTTGAACAATTAAGGCCACTAAAGATAAATATGCCTCCGAAATTGTTTTAGAAGGTTGTAGAAAGAAATGATCTTAAATGAGAAGACATGCAAATGTTGCAGACTCTATTTAAAAAGGCGGAGTCATACTAGGATGAATACTCCCTTTTCCCCCGCTCTTTTTATACTCACTTTATTCAAAGATCTAGTTGTTCAACAATGAAAATGATAGGACTCTAAATTAAAAGAATGTGACTCTAATAACTAAGTCTATTAGTTATCAGGAGGAACAATCAAACCTTAGTGTCCAAATCTCATCGTTCTTCTCTTACTGATCCCCTTGGGATTTCTCAAGCTCATCTAATTCATTACGTTTCTTCACTTCTGGATCAGGTGATGTGGTCTGATTCTTTGTTTCACGCATCCTGTTGCTTTCTTCTATTTCTACTTGTAATACTTCAACATTCTGCTTCCCATATTGATCATCTCACCTTAAAGCTCCTGGGACTCTCTTCTCTACTTGTTCTAAGGCAATCTTGCACATGGAGCAAGACAACTCCGAATGAAAGGCGTTGTGGATTCTACATGAGTTGGGCAATAACAATTCTTGTTATATAAAATTGGTTTGATATACTTGGAAACTTATCAATAAGGTTGTTGCTACTGCAGCATAGGATTTACAATGGTAGTATATATAAATGATTTTCTTAATCGGTTTATATGATCAAAGATTACTACATGATTGATTCATATAAATTATTTATTTAATCAATCTTTATACTTAGCATTGTTAACAAGTGTCATGTAGCTTCTAATACTTGCCTTGTTAGTACTGTGGTAATAGTTTTAACTGTTTCTGGGTATGTGCATGTGCTTTTGGATTTGTAACTGTAACTAATCCTAGTGAGATCCTATAACTTTCATGTAACTTTCCTTTCTAATATTTATGCTGTTGGTAAGGTTGGTAAAGATCTGGGTCTCTATCTGGATCATAAAATTGTTAGTGACTTAGTTTTCTTGCAAAGATGTTTGCAAGTTTGAGATCACTTTTCGTGTCTATTGCTTGATGTTTGGCAACATACCAAAACTTTCAATTTGCATTAAAACAGTTTAATCCAAAACCTATATTTATTGAGGAATAATGTAACTGTTTTATATACAAGTTGAATAGAACAATCATTATTGTAGCACTTTGTCTAAGTCATTCATTTTGCCTCTATCCCCTTTAGTGTAGAAGTATTTCAAGACCATAAGCAGCTGAGATAAAGGCACAATTTCTTACTAGGTTTCCTTAACGTTTTCATTACCCTTATTACTAGTTTTGGCTTCAACTAAATCCTATTATAGAGGAACAATTAAGGAATAACCATGATCCCTGGAGTTATCCCCCTACCCCCGCCTATAGACTTGAGGTCACAAGGGTATCCTTCACTCAAGTGTTTCCAACGTTCCGGCTTCCAAATGAGTCAAAGTTACATGTAGTTCTCCTAACTACAAGGAATTTGGGTCTTGTGCATCATTCTTAAATAGGTCTCAGGAGTTCATCTTGGATTTCCTTGCCTACGTCATGCAAAAAGACTTTGTAGTTTGGTTCTTAGATTAAGAACCACGGTATGCAAAATTACCCATAAAGAATACTAAAGAACACAAGTCCAAGGGACAAACCTCTTTAAGAATATCATTCTCTTAACTCCATTACTTTCCTTTACTAGGGACATACCCAACCCACCCTCCTCGATTTCATTCCAAGCATCTTGCATATGCATACTAAATAATCTCTTCATTTAGAGAATGGTAAGAATGTGTATATAGCACTTAAAGGCTGCAAATTAAGAGAAGAATTATTCCAAAGACTGTAGTGTACTCCTCCATCATCATAGGTCATTTAGAATGTTTCATCTTAGAGAATGGTAAGAATGTGTATATAGCACTTAAAGACAAAATTTAGTATTTAATCCAAAGTGTCTACTAAGGATTCCATTATGCTTCTCTTGTATGACCACCCCTAAATAGTATACCATTTTTCAAAGTGTAATTTGCATAATCACTATGGAAATTATTGCTAAATTCATCACATACCTTGTACACTCTGAGAATTCCTCGCCATATTTGTAGAGTTCTTTGAAACTCTCTACTCCTATGCTCTACAACTTCACTTCTTGGACAGTGAGAAGTCTCCTACTCAATGCATCTGTCACTTTGTTCATATGTCCCTTCTTGAATTTTATTGTGAAAGTGTATGTCTACAGATATTCTATCTATTTAAGGTGTCTATTACTCAACTTCTCTTGGAAATTGATGAAACTTAGAGTCTTTTTGTCTATGAACACAACAAACTCCTTGGGTAGGAGATAATGCCTCCACTTTCTAAGTGATTGAACCAATGCATAGAGTTCCAAATCATAAGAATATTATCTCTTCTTAGCCTCATTTATCTTCTCACTATAGAAGGCTACTGGTCTATCCTCCTGACTTAAAACTGCTCCCATTGCTATACTCCTTTCATCACATTCAAGGGTAAACAACTTATCAAAGCTAGGAAACACTAGGATAGGTTGGGTAGCTATCATCTTTTTAAGAAACTCAAATCCCTAATTTTCTTCCTTGGTCCACTTGAATTTAGTCTTTACCCCACCTTTGATTGTATTTAGGACATGAGCACATATCTCACTAAACCCCCTAGTAAACTTTCTATAAAATTGGGCAAGCCCATGAAAACTTCTTACCTCAGTACATGTCCTTGGAATAGACCAATTCAATATTGCTTCAACTTTGCTTGGATCCATTTTCAAGGTGCCTTGTGACACTACAAAACCTAGGTAGACAAGTTCTTGTTTCATGAACTCACACTTCTCCAAATTGATTGCCAAATTCTCTTCATGTCACCTCTTTAGAATAATCTACAAGTATTCAAGATGCTCTTCCTTATTCTTTCTAAATATGAGGATTTCATCAAGGTATACCACTAAAAACATTCCTATATAATCCTTTAGCACTTCATTCATCAACCTCATGAAGGTGCTAGGGGCATTACTAAGCCCAAATGGCATGAAAATCCATTCATAAAGTCCCTCAGTAGTTTTGAAGGCAGTCTTCCACTCATCCCCTTCTTTGATCCTAATTTTATGGTATCCACTCTTTAGTTCCAACTTGGTGTAATACCTTTCTTCCGCAAGGCAATCCATGAGGTCTTCAATCCTAGGAATTGGAAATCTGCACCTAATAGTAATCCTATTAGTTTCCCTTGAGTCAGTGCATAACCTCCACTTACCTCCCTTCTTGGATGCTAACATCACTGGTACTACACATGGACTTATGCTTTTTCTTATCACTCCTTGGTCAAGCAACTCTTGGACTTGTCTTTCTAGCTTCCTATTTTGGCCACGCGTCATCTTGTATCCATCTTTTTTTGGTAATGATGCCTCTGGTACAAAGTCTATCTAATGGCTAACTAATCTTGGAGGAGATAACATGGTAGGTTTTCCATCACTCACAATGTCTTTAAATTGTTCCAACATTTGTTGCATTTCTATTGGTATTAGTGCCTTTTTGGGCTTCTTTTCTTCTCTAGGTTTCACCACAATAGCATAGTGTTCTCCTTCTCCATCTTTGAGATCTTTCAAGAACTCCTTTCCTCCTATCAATAACATATTAGGACCACCTTGTTTAGTGCCTTCATCATCTATTAGTGATTGTATCTTATATGTGACACCTTCCTTCTTGAATGCATAGGATTTTTTCTCCCCATCATGGATAGCTTTCTTGTCAAATTTCCAAGGTCTTCCTAATAGTGGCAGGCATCCATAGGAAATACATCACACAAAATATTGTCAGTGTACTTCCCTATTGTGAATTCAACCCATGACTACTCATTTACTATGACATGTTGTCCCTTGTTCAACCATGTGACTCTGTAAGGGTTTCTATGAGGTGTCCTAACCAAACCCAACTCACTTACTGCCTCCTCTAAGATTATGTTATTAGTTGAACCATAGTCTATTATCACTCTACATACCTTGCCAAGTATTTTACATTTGATTTTGAAAAGTGACCTTCTCTATTTAGGTTCCTCCTTTACTAGATCTCTGCTTAGGACTCTCCTTATCATAAGATTCTCACCACTCTCTATATCAAGATTCACTTTAGGAGACTTAACACTGCTAACATATTCTTGAACATAGTTCACCCTCTTCTCTGATCAGGAACTCATTGCTTTCTCAAGGAACCTATAAGAAGGATGACCCAATTGGTTGCAATTGTAGCATTTCATATTTTCAAAGTGTGATCCTCTGCTTGAACCTCCAAACATACCTTTGCCACTGCTTTGAAAGCCTCTTCCTCTGCTAAAGTTGCATCATCCACTAGGTTCACTACTATGTTCAGTCAATCTTGACTCTCCTTGAGGTCTCTATTTAGTACCCCTACTACTATAGCTTCCTCTATGGCCTCTAGTATCTTTTCCTCTACCTCAACCCCTGTGGCTTTGATATTTCCTTTTCTTACCTTTCTCCTAAACCTTAAGGGCTAATTGGAAAAATTTGTGTAATGTTTTAGGAGATAAGAGGCTAAGTTCTTCTTGAATATTCCACCTCAATCCACTGAGGTATCTAGCATTATTAATGCTTTCTTCCTCTTTCACTTTGGATCTCATACATAGTCTATGAAACTCTTCAGTGTAGACACTCACATCCAAATCCTTTTGTCTTAAGCTTTGTCTTTTCTTATGCAATTAAATTTAGTAATCATCAGGTAAGTATGGCTCTCTAATCTTAGCCACCATAGCTTTCCATGTATCTATTGTCTTCTTCCCTTCTATATCTCTCTCTGATTGAATAAACTTCCACCATGTCAAGGAAGACCCCTGAAGTCTTGATTTTGGCACCTTAACCCTTTGGGATTCACTTACTCCATCACACTCAAAATGGTTTTATATACCTTCAATCTAGTATAACACCAAGTCTGGCTCCATTTTCCTACTAAATAGAGGGATCCCTTCTAAGGCTTTCCAACTCACGACTATCAATGCCTTAAGGAATGGCTCCTCTTGAAGGACAAGATTTGGTTCAGGAACTTCATCCTCTAAGGTCATTGCTTTTGCCCTTTTCTTGTAGCTTATCACTAACCTCTTCTATCTTCTCTTCTACTTGGTCTACCTTTTTCTCTAACTATTCCAACCTTTCTCTGAGGAGCCTATTCTCATCTTCCTAGTCCTCACCTTTATTTTCAAGCTTTGCATTTGTCACTATTATAGATGATCCTACTGATTCACCTTCTGACATACACCACTCCTTATCCCAAATATTTTATTGGCTCTAATACCAATCTGATAAGGAGGCTCCTACTACTCCTTGAGTTCCTTTGAACTCTATTCTAAGGTCATTAACTAGACCTTCTAGGTATTCCTCAATCCGCCCTAACTCCCTCAAAAATTTCTCTACTTTCCCTTTCCCTCTAGAATCCTTCCTACCAACTAGGCCTGTCTCTCTCCTTAGTATCTTGTCTTGTCAAGAAAACTAGCCCTATGCATTCAATACTTCCAGGATGCTTAGGGATTTAGTTTAAAATGGTCTCAGCTCCATTTAAAAACTCAAGATTCTTCTCTCAAACAATGACCCCCCCCCAAAAAAAAAAAAAAGTTTTCGTTAAGGGAAAATTGAAAGTTGAGGATGAAAAAAAAAAAAAAAAAATCAGATACATTTCTAATGAGACGTAAAAAAATTGACCACATTTTTTTTCTTAGTTTGGATGGTAAAAATTTGGCAAGACCTTCCTTCACATTTGCAAAAAAATTATTGTTGTATAAAAGAGTTAGATAAACGTGGACAAAAAATTAGAAGGCGTGGAGCAAATGATAGAACATGGAGGACAACGAAATACAAATGTTTGTTCTCTCTGAAATGCTTTCTGCCAAATCTCTAATTCCAACCACGTGTTTCTTCCCAACTGAAGTTCAATTTAGTTGACTACAGAAATGGAGTCATGATCACTGCATATTTTTCTTCAGTCCCTCTAAAGTTGTCTTCTAGTTCATCCTATATCTTATTTCTAGTTTGAAGAAGTAATAGGTAACAAGATTTTGATCTATTAAGAATTTCTCAAGTTAGATGGTGGGAAGTTTATTTTGGAACCTAAGGGAATCATTATAATTATGCTTATAAGGAAGATAAAGGCTCTTTCGAATCATGATAAGTTGTAAGATTAAATTCATTCTCATTATCTGATTTTTAGAGCTACCCCTAATGAAGTGGTATGTTATTTGATAGATTTTTCCCTTATTTTTAATAAATATTTTAAAATCTTATGACACATAATCAAGTGCATTAAGAACTTAAATATTATATATGCTGATTTGAGAGTTGCAAAATCAATTAAATAAAGTGTGATCATTAACTAGATTCTTTTTAATCTGGATGTCATGTATATCCATTGTTTCCATTGAGTGTAGCACAATTGTCTTCTAGTTGAGGAATTTCTGTACGAAAAAGGATTTTGGAATTTGTGTAACAAATAGGATTTCAAGAGAACCCCAATGCTAAGTTTTATAGATGAAATTTCTTGATACACTTCCCACTAGACGATTTAGGAGAGGACATTTTATCCCATGTGGGAACCATTGACAATTTTGCAACTTTGTGGTAATTTTGTCTTTTCCTATTTCTGAACTATTCAAAACTTCTCCAAATGAGGTTAGAACATTAAATATCCATATTTTAATCATTTTTTGTCTTCCAACCCCATTTTGGGTACTTTCATTGGGGTTTATACCATTTTACCACCTGGGTACTTACATAAGCACTAGCAAACACCTAACACACCTAGGGCCTTAAGAGTTTTCTACCTTACTCCTAAGACACTAAACCACACCTAGGGACCCTCTAGGGATCCTTATTCAACTACTAACTTGGCTAGGGTCAGTACAAGCCAAAAAAATCTAAGGACTTAATAGCCTAGTCCTAGGGTGCTCCCACACCATTCTCCCAAGCAAAAGAAGTCAAGTCACCCCTATAGTGACTAAATTAGGATCAATTCCCAACTTCTTGAACTCTGCCTCATGAATCCATGTAGTCTTTGCATCTTCTTTAACCTGTCATTTAACAAGGTGTTCCCAATAGGTCCTGGTTCTAGTTTTCTTTGTCACCCTTGAGTCTAATATCCTCTCAGCTTGAGGATTGGTTGTTATAGGTAACTGAAGTTCTCCCACATCATTAATGACCTATGTGAATTTCTTATCTATATTAGGAATTGGACCCTTGTAGAGCACTAGATCTGCTACATTAAAGACGGGAGACAATTCTACCTCTACAAGGAGATCTACCTTGTATGTATTGGGTCCATACTTGGCAAGAATAGTACAAGGCCCCAACCTCCTCATCTGCAATTTATTGGGTACACCCTTCTTCAACCTCACCTTGTTGAGATGAACCATTACCAAATCTCCTACCTTGAACTGAAGATCTTTCCATTTCTCATCAACCTTAAGCTTGATTTTTTGCAATGTTTTCTTTTAGGGATTTCTTCACTGAATCATTAACTTCTTTCATTGCATGGGCAAAGTCTTCTACATACCCACTCCTTGGAGTTCCATCGCCTAACTCTCTAAGTTCAAGAATGCATCTTGGATGTGTTCCATAAACTACCTCAAATGGACTTCTTCCAGTGGTCTTGTTGACCATGTCATTGTATGCATATTTAGCTTGGGCTAGAATTTAGTCTCATGTCTGACCATACTCTTTAGTGAGGCACCTTAAAAGGTTACCTAGACTCCTATTAACCACCTCGGTCTGACCATCTATTTGGGGATGGTATGCAGACCCAAAGGACAGATTGGTTCCAAGTTTATGCCATAAAGTTTTCCAAAAATGACTCATAAACATTGAGTCCCTATCTGATAAGTATGCTCTTAGGCAACCCATGGATCCTCACAACTTATTTGAAAAATAATTGAGCAATCTGAAAAGCATCACTTGTAGTCTTACAAGGTACACAATGTGTCATTTCACTGAATCTATCCACTATAACATAGATGCTATCAAATCCTTTCTTTGTCCTTGGTAAGCCTACCACAAAATCCCTACTAAGACACTCTCATGGTTTGCTTGGAATAGAAAGTGATTGATAGAGTCCTACATTAGATGATGTGCCCTTAGCCTTTTGGCAAACTATACAACATTCTATATATCTTCTGATATCTCGGTTCATCCTAGGCCAATAATAGTACCTTTGGACTAACTCTTGAGTCTTTGTGCACTACTTTTAACTTTTTCAGTTTTCCTACTTCAAAACATGCTGCAACTTTACAAGGTTACTGATGCGGAGGGATCAACAATGGAACTCATCTTGAGGGAATAGGCATTCAAGGGACTCATCACTGGATCCAACTCTACATGTTCTGTGCAATTTAACTTCCATATCAGCACAACTAATCCATTCTTCTTTCTTCATATATATTAACCAATCCAAATAGGACATTCTTTTCAACTATTTTTTTAAACATTAGTTATTGTCACAAAATTGGAAAAAAGAGGCAAATAAGACATTCTATGACATTTGAACTCTCATTCATGAACCATCAATATCATAATCGTCTTTGCCATGTTACACTTAAACTATTCTTCCTTCTTTTATCTGAAAACTACTTGCTTGATGCCATATTAATTATCTTCAAAACAACATAGAACCAGTCCAACATCTAAATCAACATATTCATTATAAGACACATAAAAATTTTGAATCTCCAAGGCCCGAGCATAATCAATTCCAATTTAAAATTTGGAAATTGATACACTCCCACACATCTCCAATGAAGAATCGATAGAAACCGTTTCCAAATCATTAATAGCCAAAACAATATTAAAGTAGCCCAAAAATATTAAATCGGTAGTGGAATAAACAAACCTGATGCCAGAATACTATGTTCACCCAAGATCAATTTTCTTCAAACAAAATACAATCTGACAAATTAAAAAAATGAATCGCCTAAATAGGAAGCCGATTGTTCCCAAGAAAATCATTCAATGACACCTCAACCTTGGACATAACCAATCACGAAATCGTTAGCTAACTCAACACAAACCATAAAATGATTCATAGAATGGAATTGATTCTCCCTTTAAATACCAAAATTGATGGATCCCAATTTGACACAAATTGATTCCCAAGACAAATTCAAACTTGAATTTTCAATAACCAATTCTATATTAAACCAGAATTATAAAATCAAAGCATCTACAACTTATAATCGAATCTTCAAATCTATTCTTGATGTAATCCCAACCATATTAAAACCTCTAACAGAAAATGCAAATTGCCATTGAATGAGTAACATGCCAAAATAAATGACAGACTATAAATCGACTCTAAAGGAATATTAAACAACTAATTCCCAAACAACTTAAACATAAGCACATAAAGAAATAGAGAAGTCGAAATGATGCAAATCTAAACTTTATTAACTGATTCTAAAACATAAATAGGGATTAAAACTTAAACTGTAACATTATTGTAAACTCCTATCATGGTCATGGTTGTCGTCAGCCAGAGGGCATATTAAAATTCTACATTTCTTATCCTCCTCTCGACTATATCAGTCAATACAAAGCTCCACCCTTTTATAATTGTTTACAGGTAGTTACAAATTTTGTCTCCTTCAAATATTGAGAATCTGCATGCCAGTTATAAAATCTTAAATCATTCAAGTATCGAGACTCTTCACATTCCATAATGGACGGTTACAAAGTTACAACTTAAATTATTTAATTATATTTATTTAATTTACTTCACTTTTAATTTCTTCTTCATGTCGCTCTTTGTTTAGAAAGTCTTCATTGTCTTCTTCTTCCTGTCACTCTTTGTTTTCATTGTTATTTCCTTCAATTTTTATTTTTAGTCAAGATATGTGTCAATTGGTTAGAACTGTTATTGTATATTATAAATACTCCTTAATATCTATGTATATCTTTCTCCTGTAAGGAAATTCCTTCCCTGAAAACCTTTATTGGCATCCTTTGTTATCATTGTATACATAATACATATGAGGGCACAATGTGGGCAATTGTGTAGTAGATTTGAGTCCCTTTTATCGTAGCATCTTTCAATGGTTCTCTTGTCAATTATCATGGCATATTCAAATTGTACATGGCTCTATATAGATCTCTATTTTTAGGAAGCTTCCATGTAATAATTTGCAGTCTTTATACATATAATATACACAATACAAAAGAGTGAACATTTTGAGATCTCTTTGTAAGTACCTAGAATCAAAATAATTGTACTAGTATCAAAATCCATGCCGACAACAAGCTATCCAGTTTTAAGAATCCCTTATTTAACCTTTTTGTTCAATTCTAAACTCATTTCAACTTTTGGCTTTTAGAATCTAATATCTAATTTATTCTATGCATTAGGATACTTTCCTCTTAGCCAATTCAATTCAGATTTTGAGCTTATAGAGCTTTGAAGACTATATGTTGTTATTTCCTTCGATTTTCTTTTTCATTAGAGCATGTGTCAATTGGTTTGAACTACATGCCTTGGATTGTTACTGCTTCATTTGAATCTCATTGATCATCCTATGTATCTTCAAACTATGAGGCCTATTAGGAATAATAGTCCACAAGACAACTGGGGGGGGATGAATAAGTTGTGATATAGATTATTAAACTTTAAACTTTATAAACCCAAACTGCAATGCAAATGATAACACATTAAATGGAAACACAATAAAATAATACTTGTTGTCGAGGAAACCCTATTAAAGGTCAAACCCCGGTGGGAATTATCACCCACAAATAATCTATTGAGAGTATAGTATCCCTGTTAAAAGATTTATCCCTCTTAGGAGCTTATTACAACATTACAGTACACAGTCCTTGTTAGGAGATAGACCATGTTAGGAGTCAAGAAAGGTAGTAGGCTCACTACCTAGGCACACTGCCCAAAAAAGGTTAAAACCACCCTCAAGGATTCACAATCCGAACAAGTGTATATAGGAAATATACAATCCAGTAAACTATCTGATAGAAACTGTCTTTGCTTGGTTTGTTCCAATGAATTACTCTTATCACAAACTCTGCTCTATATCTAGCAAAAAAACAAGCCTCGCAGCTTTCACTTCTCTTCCTTTTCAATATCGTCCACATATTTCCAAAAGAAAACATCTCCCATATATACCTTATTATACTAATTCATTAGGTCGGCTATATAAGCTTTCCTAATACACAAATAATTAATTAGGTCAGCTAATTGGATTTCCCAATATACAAATAATTGAATAACCCCTTGCTAAGATACACATGGTACCTATAACAAGTAAACATCAAATACAATCCATCATTTATACCCCCAGATCTGCAATCCATGCACACAATTCATATTGCATGCTACATGTCTGAAGTTGTCCACCAAATAGGTCTCCTCTAGAATACACGCCACAACTGACGTCACTAGTTATTACAGGATAATCAAACACAACCCAAAGATTGTGCATAATTAGATATGGATCTAAACCCAGCATGTCCGAGTAACTCCATGCAAAGTTTATTTTTTTTCTTTAAATAATTCAATGAATTCTTTGAGCTCTTCTGTTGATAAGGATTGTGCTACATGAATGATGTGTGGATGCTTTGTTGTCCCAATATTCACAATTTGTGTTGGTTAGATTCGTACTAACGACTGTTCCTAGAAGTGACTAAGAGGGATATCAAGTACCCCACCCTTTGGCACCTCAGGGAGATTTTCACCATTGGATGCATCTTTTATTTTTACTATTTTGTGTTCTAAAACTGCCACAATGTGGTTTTAACTTTCAGAACTTCTATTCTTTTTTGTTTTAATTTTATGACTAAGGTACTTGATATCTGTTTTAGTCATATTCACAATACGTTCATTGTTGGAAGAAGTTATTGGTTCAAAAACATTTATGTAGTAGGATAGCGCGTACTCATTGGGAAAGGTGGGGATGTTTATGGGTTGTGCTTGTAAGCCCCAGTTAATGAGTTCAAGATGTACGAGTGGCAATGGATTAGCAGGTTCAAGGGTGTTCATGGTATGTTTGTCACAAATTGGACTGTCAAGTAAAATTCTATATTGGTACCTTGAATAGATGCATTTAAATTTGTAAGAGCCCTTATGGTATCGTCAAAGCCCATGTCAGGGATTAGAGGTTCTAACTCGTCAGATACAGACCCTGAACCTTCACCTACCTCGAATGGAATTACATATTGTTGTACCATATCCACCTCTTTGTCTTTATTTTCTTCTGATAGACTATCAAACTCATACTCATGAGAGTTTGTTTTAGCATAGTCTATTATGTCTAGGATGTGAGTGAAGTCCACTCGTTGCCCCTAGTTTGGGTGAGCTCTGTCTAAGAACTCTACTATGGTTAAATTCCCATTTCTACATCAGAATCTTGTTGAGACATGGTGGCCTTTGACTGATCAGGAACCACTCATGAATCCCCTAAGACACGCTCTTCAATAGCATTGATCTGTGGTATTTTTCCTTCTTGTTCATAGAGGAGAGAGAGGACATATGGAGGAATAGTATAAGGATACTCATCTTCCTCATCAAAATCATCCCAATTGCAAGGGGACGTGTCACTAATTTGATTTGTTGTGTCTAAACCAACTTTGTTTTGCTTCTCTTCATCTAGATGGACCTTGTGTTTCTTTTCTTTGTCTAGATGAGATTTTTCTTTTTGTGCCTTTTTTTATAAGAAACTGAAGCCCGTCATGTCCCTAGACCATTGGTGTTCAATAGAGATAGGTCCCAGGAGTCCATTTTGGTTACATCTAAGGGGTTCTTTTCCTGAATAACCCATTCATCAAGCCAGTTCATACCTGAATCCATATATCTCTAGGGATATTTCACAATGTTCTACTTCATTGTTCTCAGGCTCTCTATATAGCCATTCCAAAATGGCTTATTCCTCTTTCTCATCTTCTAATGGTACAGTTGCTTCAACAAAACCACCATCATAGATCACTCTAGCTGGTGTTGTGGATGGTTTCATCTCTTCCAAAGGTCTCCAGTAGAACCTAGGTAATGTTGGAAGAGATGTCATTGATAGGACCGGTTCTACTGTGTATCCACGCATATGATTGCCCTTTATTTTCAGCTTCTTTTCAATTTCCTTTATTAACTTTCAATTTGACTCTGAAGTTGAAGCCTCTCTATTATGTGGGATGAGAGTATCTACTGCCTGTTGCAGTTCATTGCATGCATAGCTAATGTCTATAGGAATGTTGACTTTGACACCATTGAATGGAAACTCGATGCACTGATGGTAGGTGGATGGAACAACTTGCATCTCATAAATCCAGGGTCTTCCCAACAAGATGTTGTAGGCCAATGGAAGATCTAATACCTAGAAGACGACCTCTCTTTCGATAGGTCCCACTCTGATAGGGAGAGTTACAAGACCTTTAGAGATCTCTCTTTTTCATCATATGATTTTATAGCGATCTTCTTCTTTGGATCAATAACATGCTCTAAAAATCCCAGTTGTTCAATTAGCTTGTATGTACAAATGTTCAACCCTGTGCCTCCATCTATCAAGACCCATTTGACACGATGCTTATGGATCATAACTTCAGTGTGTAAGGGAAGATTATGTGGATGGCTCCAAGAGTTATCATCTTCTTCCAAAAATGATAGGTAGTATGGCAAAGTCAAATGACCGACCATAGATTGAAACCAATCTAGATCCAAGTCCTTAGGGACATTGGTAGTTGATAAGGATTTGTCTAAGATATCTCTATGAAATGGACAGATGTTGAGCAATTCAAAGATCAAAATTTGCTCATTTGTTCTTTGCAATTGCTGAATGATGTTGTAGTCAGCAGCATGAGAGTCTCAGAGGACATGAGTTGCTTGGAGCTCGATACCTTCATTGTGGACCCAACCAATTGTTTTTTGGTTGATTAGAAGACTGAGATGTGTTGGCTAATTAGGAGATGAGGAAGGGTTGGAATATCCCACCCCTCCAAAGGTGACCTTTTCTTGCACTCAGGTCACAACGTTGGCTATTCTAAAGTCTTTTTTGTCCTTTTTGACAATGACAACATTACACTACTCGGGAGAGACTAGCTCAATCACAAGGATGAATTTATCATCATGGGTGTTGTAGTATGGTTGATTCTATGACCTTGGTTAGAATTCTCCCCTTTCTCATATTTAGGTAAGGGATTCTTGAATGCTTTGTGATTGGCATTCATAGCATGATTGTCATCACAATTATTTCATTGTCAATGAGATCTTGAACCTCATGTTTAGTCTCATACAGTTCTCCATTGTATGTCATTTATTTCTATGGAATGCATGGTAATCACTGTCTCTCCACCATTTTGTTTTTATCTCTTGTTCACATGGTTTGGATTTATCTGACAATGTGATCAGTTTGTTTTACAGTAGAGTCTTGAGAGCTGACTCATAAGATTCATCTAGAGGATCGACATTCCTCTTGCGCTTAACCCAAGGTTTTTCTTTCATGAGATTACTAACCCCTTTGGAGGGTCTCTGTGGTACTTTCAGCATCATTTCAAGATTTGGAACCACTTGTTAAGTTGAATACTATTGGTTTGGGTTGAGGAGAAACATGATTGACTACTCCATCATTCACCACATGCTTGTTTTTGTTCCAGTATTTTCTTTTATCTTTGGAACTAAAACTAAATTTGGTTTCTTTGGAAATGGTGATCTCACCCTTCTTAGCAAGCATGGTCTCTATCTTCAGTGCACTCTTCACAAGTTGATCAAAAGTGGAGAGATCTTACATCTGAAGGGGGTAATTGTACTCTTCGAGTAGCACATTGGTAAATATATACATCTTTTAAGACTCGGGAATGAGTCGTGGATATATAGAAAAGACTCTTCTATGTCATTGAATAAAATTTAAGAATAATTCTCCCATTCACTGTTGGATATTGCATAGCTCGATCATAGATACGAGATTTTGTATGTTATATGAATACTGTTGTAGAAATAGATTCATCAATTTGTCAAAAGTTTTAATTCAAGTGGGAAACTTTGAAAACTACTCCATGGCTTGACCACCTAGACTTCGGGGAAAGAGACACATGAGATATGTCTGCTCATGCATAAAATTTGTACATAGGGCATAGAATTCCTGAATGTGATCATGTGGATTAGAATGACCACTGTACTTTTAAAATCTAGGAATTTCTACCCCACGTGGAAATTAAGGTAACTATAAATCTTGTTGAAAGGAAATGGACAAATGGTGTCCATAGAGAATTTTATCGTTGGTTTTTCCTTTTCCTTTTTCATTTCTTTCATCTTGATTTGCAAGGCTTGCAGTTGTTTATCCATGATTTTTATAGGAGTCTCTTCCTCCCTGGAAATGATATCCTCAGTTCTATAGTGAGGGGGGAGTTGGGATCCTTATTGAGATAATTCAAGAAAGTATTGTTCCTTATCTTGATTCATGATAGCCCTCATTTCCTTTATGAATGATTTTTGCTATATACATTTGGTAACCTCATCCTCATCATCTTCAGAATCACTTGAATCATGTTGACTATTAGCGCCTTGAGCACTAGTGTCATGATTACTATTCCTAAACCGATCTCTCCCTCATCTTTCTCCTGACATGTTTGGTTCTGGTGATCTTTCATGGGGAAAGAGTGACTTGTATTTGGTCCTTAACTATTCCTCAAAAAAAGGGTTTACCTCAAACTGTGGATAATTTTTTTCTTCTTTATAGAGGGTTCCAAAAGAACCCCTAGTCTGTATAGGCATTAATTGAATGATTTACCTAACAAGTGCTGAAACAATACAAACGTGTCAACTAAGTCCAAGATCAAATGAGGATGAAAAAAAGATATGTCCAACTGAGAAGGAGAAGCAAAGACTCCAATCTTAAGTCATATTTAATTAACTTTCACTCACAACTCAGAATAAGGACAACGCACACAAAAGACAATTGAACTGATAGTGATGGATTGATCTATGGACTATCACGATGACATAGAGGTTGGTGCAAGAGCACCTAGGCTAATCTCAAGCTAGTTTAAATTTTGGCTTGTACTAACCTTATCCAAGTCATTAGAGTTTACCTTTTGACCTTAGAAGGTCTTGCATGTTTTTTCCTAGGTGGATTAGACTAGGCTCAATCCAACCTAGATGTTTAATGCTTTACTAGTGGATAGTGCTAGATTAGGCCTAAGATGGGAAAATGGGTCTTAAATCCTTTGAGGCTTGGGAAAGGGTAGAAATATGCTTAAATTATTTCCTAGGATGTTTCTACATCATTCTAGGTCTGTTAGAGACCCTTAGCATTAATGTTACTCAAAGCTGTAAAAGTTGTCACAATGTTGCTTGCCAACATTTTAGCAACTTTTAATGTCGCATGACAACAATTACAAGAACTGGATTCTCTTTGAAGCATCATTATGGGTAGTTTCCATAATGAACTAAAATCAAGGGTAAGGCATATTAAGACATCTAGGATCCCATTTCTCGAGGCAAAGAGGGATGTAATGCAAGTTTGAATGTGAAGAGAAGCTCGGAGTAGTGGTTTTCAGTGACAGTCGACTTGTATTGTGTTTAAGTGACATTTTATGGATTAAAATGTGAGAGTTAGTGTTGGATATGTGTAGTATAAGTTGCTCTAAGAATTTTATATTCAGTAGTGTATTTGATTTGAGTTCATTAGAGTAGGTTTTGAAATTGTTTTGTAGATAGCTTAGTCGCTGGTGTAGTTTGGACTATTTTTGGTTTTATGGCTCCACCATAGTTCTTCACCATGAAAATCATCACTGACCTAAGGAATATGGTAGGGGATCCATTTAAGTTTTTTTGTGTGGAAGGAGGATCTCATAAGAGAAAGCTTTCTATTTTTAAGATCATGCCCTAGGCGAGATCAGTGTGCCCGACTAGGTGTATGACATAGAACATTTGATGTGCAATTGTAGGGGAAAGAGAGGAAGCATAGAAAAAAGCATGGTTTCAAAGAGTTAGAGGTCCTAAAGACACCTATTAGTGATATTAGGCATTGGCCAATCCTTTTAGGTATATTTCCAAGTAGAAATCAGAGGACTGCACAAATATAGCCCTATTAGCCCTACATTTCAAGAATCCATTGTACAGATGCCTTAGGAACCTAAGACCACCAAAATATTCAAGGTCTTGAAAAAGGGTATCTGAATGTCAAGTTAGTTTTTGCTTTTATTTGGAAGTTTTGGGAAAGAATGGGGAAAAACACCATGTTTAGGGCTAATAGACTAATTAGGCCTATTAGGCGAAAACCATAGTCAATCTTGAACTCAATTGAGAAAGCCTTAATGCCCTATTCAAATGGAATCATTTGGGAGAAAAGAAGTTGTCTTAGTGATGAATACACCCCCTGCAACACCTATGATGACAATGTGGTGAAATTTCACTTGGAGACATCCAAGGAGGAGTAAAGAAATGAAGTATACTTAATGATAGTTACCCCTAAAGGTGAAGCACAAGAAGACCAACTCATAGAGTTGAGTTATTGAAGTCTTAGGTCAGTGGAGAAAAGACTTGTGAGGTCCTAGAAGTGATTTTAGGATCTTGAGAAGGCTAGGACAAGTAGAGTCCTAGATAGTGGTTTTGCAAGCACACCTTGGAGTGTCTCTGTCAGAGGTTTTATAATAACAAAATTTAGACTAATCAAAAGGTTGTAACTGGAGACAAGACTAGCACGAATTTGTTGTTTCTGATCAGGGACCTAAAATATAGTAGAGAATCTGGACATATATCCAGGGTACAAAAAAATCAAGTCAAATGATCAAATTGGGACAAACTGCTCAAAACTGATAAGAGTAAGTGTAGACTCATATGAGCATTCCCACTAGGAAATATGAGAAACTAGATCACCCGTACAAAGTGACATACGACAAACCAGAAACTGTCAATTTTTCAAAAAAATGCTCTATCACATACAAGCATTATCACCATTTTGTATGAGCATTCTCACCACATAGTAAGAGAAAAGGGAAATATGATCCTGACTTGTATGAGTCAAGATGCTGGGTCATACGAGTTTTCTGATTTTTGTGTCTGTTTTGCAATTTTTTTAGTTTTTTGATGTTGATGTTTGTCAAACACAGTACGATAAGATAATAATCACAATAAGAAAACTCTTACACCTATTTTTATGGCTAGGACAATACTTGTTTGAATCCTCTTACAATATAATACCCATTTAAATCAGATTGATAGAAGCTTGGCAGCACTGACCCCCCTCCACGGCACACACTTCTCTGGCATACCAAGCTTCAAATTTATCATGATCTGAAGATCCTGATAAATTTGCTGTCTCAAAATAAGGGGTACATGAGAGCTTTCTTCGGCATGTGTGCCTCACAACACCCGTATCAACAAGTAGAAATTTTTTGGCTACTAATCTAATGGTGTTTAGTAAGGATCTTCATTTGGATGTATCCTATGTGTTCGTGCAAGCATGATTAAGGCCACTGACCCCACAGAGCACCTTAGCACAAGCAGTCACAATAATGTGATTGAGGCCCAAAATCCCTACTTTTTGTTAAATGAGAGTTGATTATATGTTCAAATGTCATCCATCTTCTAAAACTTTTTTCTCAAGGAAGCAATTTGATTATAGTGAGGTTAAGTAGCTTGCCGTTATCATGTACTCACTTGGATTGTTCTCACAAGGTGATTACTTTTTCCCATGCAAACAATGAATGAAAACCACGTCTCTAGATTTCTGATCATCCCTAGAGGGGTGAGAGCATAATCTCCTAAAATCCTTGTCATTCCTAAAACGCAAAACACATGTTCATTTTAGAAATTCTTGCCTGCGAGGTTCCTAATTTATCAAAATAAAAAATAGAATATTTGGTTGATCTGCGATCAAGGCAACCTGCAAGAACACTTTGTCAGTAGTTTGATATATATATCTCTTTTTTTGGTGACCTGTAAATCATTATCAAGCTGCAAAAAATAGGAAAAAATAGAAAACAACAACCGTTCAAAATATCATAAAATTGAGTATACATGGGATACCATACGAGTATCCATCCTCACTCATACTACACACCAAGGATACTCGTATGAGACTATCTGTTAGAGTGTATGGAACAAAAAATTTGAAACTCTAAGAAAATTCTAAAATGTGGAAATAGAAATCAATTTTCTGCACCACGGTGGGCGCCAGAAATGTGTGTGAAAATTGATCTAAGATAGATACACAACACTTTAATGAGTCATTAGTTATTTTTCTTGAAACAAACTAATCTACTGAAATATAAAAGAACCAAGGCGACTCATTGCCTTCTAGTAAATAGGAATATGAAATTTCTCTCAGATCATTGCAATTCCAGGGACTTTAGACTCTATCTAAATGAAGGATTTGAATGATTTATCTAAGCTAGATGATATGCAAGATATGAAAAATGATTAATCCAAGAGATTAATAAGATTTATTTTACAACCCAAATGAAATGTGATTCTAAGATTTGAGGATTGAAATTGCTTGAAAACAAACTAACTATGAAAATGCTACAATGCTACAAATGCTCAAATGATAAATTCTTATATGCTTGAATAAAAATCTACAGAATAACAATACTAAAAAATATGATCCGTTGTGAGGAAATGAAGCTCACTTTTATAGAAAATCTCTCTCGAATCCATGATCAAGATCGAAAGTTGAAGAACGGACGAGATTCAACTTGAAGAAGCACAATCCATGTGCACGAAAGATGATTGGTTGAGAGAGTCAGTTAAGTGAACTAACTCATTAGCCATTTAGGAAACTTCTAAAATCACTTTTCAGTTAACTGGATTGTTTCCAAAATGGGAAATAGAAAAGAATTAGTTAACTAAAAAAAATATTTGTTCCTATTTTGATGTTCAGTCAACTAAAATGATGGCACAAAATGCACTTTTAAATATTTAAATGATTTTAAATGCATTTTAACTCAACTTTATTAATTTAATTCCTTTTTGAATTTAATTGACAATTTAGTAATTTATTTAATCAACATTAATTAAATAAATAACATAATGTTTATTTGTCAATGTTTTGTGATTTTAGGAATTAATTAATTAATCAAGTGCGATGATAGATTGGGACCAATTCTGGTTTAGGTCATATCAAACTGAAGATGATGAATTCCCTTGGGTTAGGACTTGAGATAATCAAGATTAGGGTTTTCTTGGTGAGATATTGAGATTGGGGGTCTAGGGTTTAGATGACCATTTTTAGGTCATTACAATTGATTCACATGATGTGAAGAAATTGAGAACTAAAGGAGCTAAGGCATATAAAGTGGTAAGTGGTCCTACACCTAAGACTGGTTCTAAAGCTAAGGATTCTATGGTTGTTACTGGTAAGCCACATTTCTCATGCAATGATGTTTTGAAGAACATGACACGTCATGGTATATTAGTCCAATTGAAGAGATATTATAAATGGTATGATGAGGATGAGAAAATAAAATTAGAAGATGGATTAATTACATACCTAAACAAGTATAATAGAGCACTGATTGAGATCAAAGGGGACATCCCTGATGATCTATTTGATATACTTGAAGCTAGGAGGTTGACAACTCAGGAAACGGATAAGGAAATCATAAAATTGACTTTCGTCAATCTATGCCCTATTATTGCTAAGGAGGAAGTAGACATTATCCTTAAGGAAGCTAATAAATAATTGAATTGGAAGATAATAATAAACAAACTTATGCTTGATAATATAGATGAGGTCACCAAGGAAACAGAGAAAGTGGTGACACAAATTTTGATGAAAAATAGTATGAGGTTTCACAGAAGAATGATGAGAAATTTGATGATAATAAACCATTGGACACGTCATTTCACATGAATAATGATGAACCTGATATCCTCATCTCTGGTGTTCCTATTACACTTTCAGTTGGTAATGATAATGAAGAGGAAGATATTGTTGGAATTAATGGGAAGTGTGTACTGAGAGGGGAGGGGTGAATCAATACCTCTAAAACTTTTGTATCCTTTAATCAATTAACCTTTGTGTAATCAATTATTTATCCAACCATCTAATCTATACTATCTTGATGCAAGATATATCAATTCATAAACTTAACATACATGTGAACATTCATGAAATTAATTGACACATAACACAAGATATGATTTCGCAGAAAAATCCTGTTAGGAAGTAAAAACTACGGTGGGGATGGCACCCAAAAAATCTTCACTATCTGCACATTGGAAGGGGTCGGTTAAGGCTTACAATTTGATCACTTCTGATGATCTACCCGGTTAAGAGTATTTGTGGAGACCTGTTAAATTCTACTCAGTTAAGAGCTTTAGCAACGCTGTTGAGTGTGCACTCGATTAAGAGATTTCTAGTTGGACTGTTAAATACACCTTCCTTGAAAGGATTTTTACACTTTGCTTAACTTGTTAGAATGATAGAAAATTAAAATTTGACCTAGTATATGCAATCTCCTATTGTTGATTACAGATCCAATTAATTTTACATATAAAGATATATCACCTAATGTGATTGAATAATACCTCTAATTCTCGGTAGCCTCTGTTCTTGGTTCTGATAACCAAATTCACCTTTTGTTGATCTGGTTCTTAAAACTTTCAATCTGATCCATAGATGTGCTCATAGGCTTCATTCATCATCTCTTCTATATTCACACACATATAATGAATGATTACATCATCTATTTATAAGATGGATTAACTTCATCAAGTTTCATGTAAAACAATGTTAACTCTAAGATCAAGTTTACAACTTTTACCTTGATCTCCTAGTCTATGTGTTTTAAATGAGTTAGACTAATTAAAGCACTTACATTCATGTTTCTTGTCCCTAAAGAAATGGTTTTTAAAAAAAATCAAGACTATATAAACATAACATGACTGTTTTATCTGACGTGGAAGTCAGATCCACTTTTTGCAGGTTGGAACTGACTTTCGGTTTCTGATGGTCAGTAATGCTCTGAAGTCAATTGACTGTCTTTCAAATTCCTTGCTTGAACTATTCTCTTAGTTTTCTCTTTGATTGTCTCTCGGGTTGCACTATATCCTGCACGTCAAGTTCCTTTGTCGCGTTCCTCTTTATCCTTTCCACTTTATAATTTGGGTTACACACAAAATTATGTCATCGATTTTCTTTGTACTTAGCCATTTTCGGTGATCTCTTGTATCTGCATTTTTGGTTTTCTCTTTATCATGTCTTTTGGTGTATGCTTATCGAAAGTGTTGTTTGTATACTAATGAAAAAATAATATCATCAATCTCCCCCTTTGACATTAGTATCAAAAACTGATATGTGCAAAATACTAACAAAATGTTAAGTATGTACAACATATATAATCCTTAGTCATTTCATGACTCCCCCTATGTATATGCCAGTATATCATTATTTCCCCCTTTTTTGGTAGTACTATATAGTTACCTGCCTATCTGTACATATCATATATTTTCCCCTTTTTTATATTAAGGGCAATGGTTTGTACCTTATAGCTTATCAAAAATGTGAGAGTGTGAATATTGTATGTGATAAAAGTATACCTGCTAAGAACAACACTAAAACATGCAAACATTAAGGTTAGCCATTAGAAACAAGATACAAGATGTTAGCATGTTTAAAATTAAATCCAAAACAAAGACTTTCGCCACAACCTCCGATGAGCCAAACAAGGGCACCCAATGCCTTGTTGATTTGCTCTTAAAGATTATTGTGGGTGTGCTCTCCCAACACAATAACTTAATCCCACTAGATTTGGATGGATGAAACTATGATGCAAACTAATGATGGATGAAGAGCTCAAGAACAAGTATGAGGAACTTGTCTCAAGC
>MU224647.1:2146475-2217516 GCA_018584345.1 Thuja plicata | reverse complement strand
GGACTAATTGTTGTAGGAATCAAGAAATTAGCCTAATTAACCTTAGTTAATTAGTGAGTAGGTTTATTTGGTGAGAGTGATGTGAGGTAGGGTAGGATCTAGGTTCAAATTAGCTTAATCCAAATTTTAAAATTTAGATTAATTATAGTTTAGTAGAATTTAAGTCATGTGAAGGAATAAATAAATTTAAAATTATTTAAAAGGGATTAATGAGGTGATAATGTATATAAATAAAATTTAATACATTAAAGGGGATAGTATTTAAATTAAATTTAAATACTAAGTAAAGTGAATTATATTTAATTAAATAAATAGAATAATATAACAATTATAATTAATTAATTAAAATTAATTATAATGTTATGGAAATATTAATTAAATTAATATAAGGACGATTTTAGACGTCTATATTTTTCCCCTCTTTGATGCAGCGTCGAAAGTGGTGTCGCATCGAAGAAAAGAAAATAAGATGCCCCAGAAAGGTCAGAAAAACCTACGGCAGTGAGAGTGGAGGAGTGTGCCCCCTCGATAAAATAATAGCAAAAAATATAATTTTTTAATAAATTTTTCTCGAAAAAGGCAGGAAAAGGGGGAAAGAAGACCAATTGCATGGCATGTCCAATAAAAATAGAGGAAAAATAGGGACCATAATGGGGAAGGACAGAAGAAATGGGTCCCAAGGGGCTATAAATAGTCCACCAGGGCCCATAGAGAAGTCACTTTCACTCACAAAGAGCAAAAAGAGAGAAGAAAAGGAGAGCGATGGCGCCAAAGCGAGAGCGAGCACAGCTTGGGGAGCGCATTTGGGTCCACCAGTGACCAGCGAACGCTGGACCACCGGTGAGTGGACGAAAACCACTTTGTCATTTACATATTTAATGTTTTTTTCAGTATTTAGGCGTCATAAATGCGCCCCAAACTCCGTCTGCGAGGGCAGGGGAGAGTGGAAAATGCGCAACGGAGATAGTGGAGTTGAAACTCCATCGTCTGCGCGGCAAAGAGGCGGAGACCTAAACCATCATCTTCACAGACTGGCGACTGCGAAGATCCGTTGTCTGCGAGGGTCAACCGCCGTCTGCATGAATTGACTCAAAAACTGAAGAAGAAAGGAAAAATAAGAGGGAAGAAAAGGGGCGAGAGCATTTTTCGCTGCCCCAAAATAGGCTAGGGGAATTTTTTGATGTCCCAAAATGTTATCTGACATGTGCTTGAATGGATTCAGGAGGATACTATTACCTTCCAGGCGAGGGAGTGGCACCCAGTGACTATGGTGCTAGAGCACGAGCTGACTGCTACAGAGTGGGGGATCGTGACTTTGTGCGGGTTGGAGCACGTACACCAATGGCCACATCTAAGAGCGCATAATGAGCTTATGTCTACTTTGATCGAGAGGTGGCACAACACCACTTTGAGCTTTCACTTCCTGACAGGGGAGGCTACTATCACCCTCCATGATGTGTGGAGAATCTACAGAGTGCCAATTCAGGGGCTGATACCTGAGTACTACTTTGAGGGTTCAAAGCCCTATATGGAGATGACATTTAGATGAAGATATGCAGATTTGTCGACTACATGGCAGTGGATGTCCTCGGTAGGAGTGATGGCGATGTAGCCACAGTTGCAGCGGGTGGCCCTTTACTTGGTCGAATTCATAGGAGGATGATTGATGCCTGATCATGTAGGCAAGGGATTCTTGATAGGTTGGGCTCAAGTTCTTAGTAGCATGGTGGAGGATGAAGATCAACCCTGCTGGGGGTATACCATCCTCAGACAGTTATATTATGATTTACACATGTGCGCCTACCGTAAGGGTAGGGCACTAGGGCTAGGATGCACGTTGCTTCTTGTATGGGTGTGGGAGCACATAGCGGTTATACGATCGATCAGGCAGCAAGAGACCCAAGTGGCTTACGAGTCATTCGCATGCAAGTACAAGTCTCATATTAGTTACGAGGCCACAAATTTAGTGGGATATGGTAGAGGAGGATCGATGAGATGGGGGAGATTTAGTGGGCACCTTATGCAGGGTGCAAGGCCTGGGGACACCAGATCCTACAACATGACGGGTACGCAGAGGATGAGTTCTACGACTCGTAGTACATGAGATTTGTGCAGATAGACTGTTGGCTCATTGGGTAGACAGCTTATATGATCTCTAGGTATATGTCTTTGAGGGTACGAAGACATATGTGATAGGTGCAAGAGGCGGTTGTAGATGGATTCCCACATCCACTAGTGACACGAGAGGTGGGGAGCATCTGGGGGATTGGAGTCGATCCACACATAGCGTGAGCATCTTGGATGGGGATGATAGAGGTTCCATGGATTAGGGCTCGAGAGTCTTTACATGATGCAGCAGTGGTACCATCATATTCTTAGTGGTGGAAAGCACATAGACCAGTCAGGTTGATAGTGCCAGGAATTGTATAGGCAGATGAGCAGCCTAGAGAGGGAGGGGATGGGGAGGGATAGGATGATGACGGTGATGATGAGGATGGAGGAGGGACCAAGGGGAGGATAGTCCAGCCCAGGGTCGTAGCTCAGAGACGGAGAGGGCAAGTAGAGATACCAGTGGGGAGGAAGCCTCCTATAGTCCCAGGTGTATAGGGACAAGATCAGGAGCCGCAGGGGCCACCCAATCAGGGACAGGGACCACCAGTTAGGCACATAGCCCAAGAGGTTTATGACATAGTGGTAGTTGAGTAGGATAGTCTTCAGATTGAGTTAGGTAGAGTACAAGGCTTGTTAGCGACATCTTAGGCAACTAAGGTGACCGTGCAGGCAAAGATCCAGAGACTGCGGGGTTTACTGGCGACTGCTCAGGCCACAACGAGCAGTGTTTAGATAGAGCTATCTAGGGTGCAGGGGGAGTTGGAAGCAGAGACTGCTCAGGGAGATAGTACTTAGAGAGCACTGGATTTACTACAGGCACATGTGGATAGTGGAGAGTTCACTATGATTGAGGAGCATGGAGGTGTAGAGGAGTTGGAAGCTATGTTAGTATAGATAGCAGCTCTAACAGTAGAGCGAGACTTAGCACGGAGACGTGTAGAGGATTACAGGGCAGATCAAGAGATAGCTTGTTAGGCAGGCAGGGCTGGTGGTTTAGAACAGGTGATGGCAGACGCTTTTGCAGTGTAGAGAGAGGTTGGTCAGAGAGGCTGAGAGGCTACATATTATATGGATCTCTATCATGCTGCGGTGCCAGAGGGGTTACGACAGCCTCCATACTCAGAGAGAGCACAGACTAAGAGCACAGGGCGAGGTTCGTAGGGATTGGTGGGGTTACCACCATCTCCAGGTAGTGGTGAAGGACCATCACATCCACCACCATGATTCATCTCAGACCATTTTTGAGACACATTTTTATATTATTTATGCAACACATGATGTACTACTGATATTTTGAGATATATACATGGACTTTTGTGGACTATTGGACTTGATTTATGGACTGTATTTATAATGTTATATGATGTGGTGTGTATGCAGGATGTATGGCTGCATTATGAGTTTATATGATATGTGTTATATGATGCTTATGACTGACATGCAGGATGAGATGAATGTACATGATTATACTGACATATTTGTGATGCAGGGATGGGATGCATAGATGTAGATGCTTATAGATGGATGTATTTATTTTATATGCAATGTGATGGTAAATAATTGTAAATGCATATGTGATTGGTAAAATGTGAATGTGGAATAATCCTAAAATGAATGAATCTTAAAATGATGTTAATGACTTAGCAATGCAACTAAATAAGTAATGGATAATGAATGAAATGAACAACTATATGCAACTATAATGATTAATGGATAATGAATGAAGTAACAATGCAACTAAATGATGAATGAAATGAATAATGATTAATGATTAATGAATGGACTTAATGAAGAACATAAGTAACCTAATGAATGAATGCAATATGAGACATATGGGGACACTATTTTTGTGTGTATCAAATAGGTCTAATAAAATCACTTATGTGACTGGATAGGGGTAATAAATAGAAATATTTTCCAAGAGCAAAATCAAAGTGCAATATGACCTAGTTGAAATGCAATTCTAACTACATGATGATAGTGGGATTTATATCGTGTTAATGTTGGAGAGCACACCCTAGTTTGATATTGCAAAATGAGTTATACACCATGTGCTAGAAAACACAAGTGACATGGTTCCTTTGCATGGAATAGAGTCTCAGACAAATAGGTTGTTAGGAACAAGAATTTAAGATATCAGGTATCATGAGACCTATGAAATGTTACTCATGAGGAGAAGTAATACATCCAGATATTTTTAGGGATTTGAGATGCATGAATCCTGCCCCGAGTGCGGCATACATAGTCATAACTAAATATCAAAATATAAATGCACTAACAATATATGACAAGCAGATCATACCACAAATGACATGTATGCCACTATATACTCACCATAACGAACCAAGATATAAAAGATCGAGGCTGTCGTGATAAGGACATAGTGACACACAAGATAAAATCAACAAAAAGGCATCCTAACCAAGTAGTCATTCAGTCCAAAAGTTCTTTCCATGAACAATTTTGATGTGAGGATTGATAGAACAACTGACATCGGAAGGATGCATCCTGATGGGCTATAGATTGATTGAGAGAAACGGGAATTCGCTGGTAATTTCTTGTGAATAGAATGATCAATAGGGAAAGTCAATCTGTCTGCTAATTTGTTGGAAACATTTGCAGTCACTGTGTCTAGAACAAAGCTCAGTATTGATATGGTAAGCTCAGTCATGCGAGAATGTGATTTTATTGTGGAGGTGGAAAATGTTCAAGGAAATACCTGCACAGATATGGGTAGTGACTTTTATTATGGAAGGCGATGTAGGTTTCTTGAAAAAAATGGTGGAAACAGATGGTGGATCTGACTACACATGGCTCCTGAAACAAGTTTTTACCGTGGTACTTATCCATTGCACCACCAAAGTGGTTTTCACATATGGACAGATTTATTTCTCTTTCTCTTTTTCTTTTTTCATACTTTTTTGAAGCTTTTATATTTTTTATGTTTTTTATCCTTTTTTTTTTTTTTGCTTTTGCTTTCTTTTTGAATGTTTTTGGATTTTCTGCTTTTCAGATTTTTTTTTGGATTTTTGAAAATTTCGGGTGTACAATGGACTACTGACGGATCAAGCATAGAAGCGCTTAAGATGTATAATATTTACGGGATCAGGGATAGGATCTCCCTCTAGTGACACAATCTGATAAGTGTTGAAACCATACTTTATTGTGACGATGAAGGGCCCCAACCAATTAGGTTCAAACGTTCCTTTCTTTTCATGGTTCTGGAGGTTCTTCATATTGTGCTACAGGACAAGATCACCAACCTCAAACTGACGAGGCTTGATCTATTTGTTGAACTGAAGGCAAATACATTTTTGATACATGCGGAGGTGGTTTAGGGCACTGAGGTGTCTCTCATCAAGGAGTTCTAGCTCTTGCAAGCAGGCAACTCTATATAATTCTTTGGACAACATATTCTTGAGATAAATTCTGAGGGAAGGGAGCTTAATTTTGATGGGTAGAATAGCCTCAATACCATAAACAAGGGCAAAGGGGGTGGCTCCAGTGGGGGTTCAAATGGAGGTGTGGTAGGCCCAAAGGGCAGGATTGAGGAGAAGGTGTCAATCGCGTCCAGCTTCATCGACTTTTTTCTTGAGGATTCTAAGGATGGTTTTATTTGTAACCTCTACTTGACCATTGCCCTGTGGAAAGTATTTGGAAGAGGTATGGTGGGTAATTCTTAATTTCCTACATAGCTCTGTGACATCCTTGTTCTTGAAAGGTCCTCCATTATCAATAACAATGTCCTGAGGAATGCCATAGTGACATATAAGATAGTTCAAAATGAACTTCAAAATTTGTTTTCCAGTGGTGTAGGTGAGAGGAACAGCTTCAACCCACTTGGTAAAGTACTCAGTAGCAGCAAGGATGTATTTATGGCCATTGGAAGAATTAGGGAAAATCTGGCCAACGAGATCGAGACCCCAATGTGAAAAATGCCAAGGGGTGATGGTGGGCTAAAGGGATTGGGAGGGGGCGTATATCAAATCACCATGCTACTGACAAGGCACACACTACTTCACATAGTTGTAGGCATCTTTTTCCATAGTAGGCCAGTAATATCCAGTGCGTAACAACTTATTGGCTAAATTAAGTCCACTAGAGTGAGCCCCACAGATTCCTTGATGTACCTCATCCAAGGACATTTGTGCTTCATCATAATTTAGACACCTTAAAAGAGTTCTATTGAAATGCTTTTGAAAAAGGGTATCACCAAGGATTGTGTATCAGGAAGTGCGGCAAATGAAGGTTTTTCATTGGTTGGGGGTTAAGGTAAGTGGGGTATGTCCATCATGAAGGTAGGAATAGACTTCTTGGTACCATGAGGAGTTAGGATCAGCAATTTCACACACTATTTTAGAATTTGGTTTGTCACAGGCAGGGACCGTAAGATTCTCAACAAGAAACTCACACTGTGTGTTGTGTTCTGGCATGGTGATCAAAGACCCAATAGTTTTCATGGTGTTTGTTGCTTTATTGTTTGTGCGGGGGATCTGTTGGAAGATCAATTCAGTGAAATGCATTTTGAGATCTTCAACTATACGACGATAAGGAAGAAACTTGTCATCCTTTGTTTGATATTCATCCATAACTTGTTTGATAACCAATTGTGAATCACCAAGAACCAACAAATTGAGAATCTTCCATTGTATGGCCTACCAGAGTCCAAGTACAAGGGCTTCATATTCTACAATGTTTTTGGTACAAGGAAATTGTAATTTATAAGATTTAGGGATGAGATCCCCTTTAGGTGTAACAAACTGTTAGTAATAACTGAGAGGGGGGGGGGTGAATCAGTGGCCTCAAATTTATCCTTAAATCAACCCTTCAACTCTTATAACCACTAATTATTTCTCAAGTTATGTTTGTCCTGCAAGATGAATGCCTTGAACAACTTATATCAACTTACTACTTGTCGGATTGCTCTGTTAAACCTTCTTCTTAATGTTTACCGATAAGCAGTTATCAATTTACTGAAATATAGTGAATATGCAGAGTATATTGATAAATCTAGAATGAATTATGTAAGATATAAAACAATAAAGAAATACATCATACACACATATAACACATGGATTTTAACGTGGAAACCCTATTAAGGGAAAAAAAAAATAAAACATTGGGACCGGTGCCCCAAATTTTTCACTCTTCTGAAGTGAGCCCTATTAGGAGCCAACCCTGTTAAAGGTTACAAACACATTGTTAGGTGTGACCTTGTTAGATGATTTTATACATATAGGTTGTCACTTAGTATCGAGCATCTAATGCTGCCATCCTTGAATCAGCCTCTCTCTTAGACTGTCAATAGGCATCAGACATATCCAATGCTACTTTCATGAATCAACCTTTTTGGCACTCCTTGGGATGTACCTCAATATATAGAAGACTGTCAAGTCCTTCTCTATTAAGAGACTTGATGCTTCAATGGTTAAACTGAAACAAAATGATTTGTTTCTAATGCAACTTTGAATTGCAGATTTTTAGATCTATTTAAGTACATTACCTCTCTGATAAATGTATCAATTCAATTCTTTTGTGCTCCATACTTTTTACTCTGTGATGTTGTGCTTATTATTTATCAATGTCTGTAGAATTCCTTAGCTCTCCTTCAGCTTGATTGATTAGTACTGCATGAAGTTGTTCTTCATCAGTTTCTCTTTAGCATCCTCTTTCTATTCACTCCCCTTAATCCCCTTTTCATGCGATACAAAAATTAATTAAGCTTGTCTCTTATATAGACATGATATTCACTATTTCTTGATTCTTGATTCTTGATTCTTGATTCTTGATTCTTGATTCTTGATTCTTGGCTTAAAAAACAATCCATCCAATTTGATTTAAAGCATAACTCCTGATTTGTCTCGTAGTTATCTTCATGCCAACTATATAAATCAGCTTTAAATCAATTACTTAACTCTGGTCGAATAAAATAAAGAAAACAACCAGTTAAGTCTATCTTTAGCTCTTTCTTGCTAGATATTTTGTCGCTTTCTGAACTCTTTGTTTCGTCGGTCAACTCTTCAGTTAGTTGTTAGTTATAACTGCCAGTTCTGTCGGTGTGACTCTAATTAGCTTTGGGATCTCCGTCCGTCAGGCATCATTGGATTTTTACTCATTGGGCAACTCTATTTTTAGCTCATCGGGTATCCTATGGTTTGTTTCATCAAGCAACACTGTCTTCTGCTCATCGGGTATCACTGCGACTTTTCTTCTTTGCCTTTACCAATGGTGTGCACTCTATTGGTGTTATCTATCACCTAGTGAATACTTGATTTTTATGCATTGTTGAAAGCATAACCTTTGTTCCATTGATTCTCTGAAGTCTTTGGCATTATGTACATAACCGTACAAATGATATCAAGTTAACATCAATGAAAATACAAACCATTAACTGATTTAATGCCTTGCATTATCTTCAACTTAACATTATCAAACATTTAATCAGTTACATGTCATCAATCTCTCCTTTTGGCATTGATGGAAACAAACTTATATTATCACACTATACTATTTCTAATACAATATGAAATACAATTGTTGAGATTCATCACACTACCAATCTCTCCCTTTTGTCAATCGATAAGTGTCTGAACTTTGGTAAGCTTTGTTTTAGCTTATATTTGATTCCTACAGTTCTCTTGTCTTCTTATTTGTTGATTCCTTTTCTTATGTCAATTTCTCTCCTTTTGACTGTTCTCCTATTTTTATGTCTTTTTCTGTTTTCAGAAACTCTCCCTCTGTATAATATTTCATACAACTTTCTCTCCTTAAGGATACAATCTCTTCCTATTGGAGTAATCTGATAATGGATAGTCTTTCTCAGGAGAATGTGATAATATGGACAATCTCTCTCCCTTTGACAACAATGCCAAACAAATATTTTTCAAATATATGACATTCATGTCAAACAACCGTTTTCCTCCTATCCATAATATATTCGTTGAATTTCCCTTATCCATCAACAATACAACAATAATCTCTGGTGCTTAGTTCTGAAATATACCTATCTGTATATTGATGTAGCTTTTAAGTTCATCTCTTTGCTTGCATCAACATGAATGATATTCTGATAATATGTAGGCTGATGCATCCTTCAGTCATTTTACTGACTAGTAGACAAGGGTTTGACCCCTAGTCTTTTTCTCAAGTACTCAAATGTATCCTTGGGCAGTGGCTTGGTGAAGATATCAGCTAATTTTTCTTTGGATTGCACATACTCAAGTATCACCTCTTTTTCTTGAACTTATTCTCTCAAGTAATGATACTTGATGGCAATGTGTTTAGTTTTTCATGCATGACTGGATTCTTGGAAATGTTTATTGCACTGGTGTTATCACAATAGATAGTCACTAGTTCTAAGATCTTCATATGCATACTTTCAAGCAACTATTTGATCCATGCAATATTTGAGAAATTTTTAGTAGCAAAAACTTACTCTACTTCTACAGTAGATTGAGAGATGCATCCTTGCTTCTTGCTAATCCATCTGACAAGTCTATCACCCATAAAGAATGCTCCTCTAGTTGTGCTCTTCTGGTCATCAAGATTCCCAGCCCAATCAGCATCGGTAAACACCTTAAGTTCAAATTTGTCTTCTCTTTTATACCATAATCCAAATTCCTTAGTATTCTTCAGATATCTTAGAATTCTTTTCATGGCAGTCATATATGATTCCCTAGGGTTAGCATAAAATCTAACAACAATTTCTACTGCATGTGCAATATTTGGTCTAGTGTGTACAACATACATGAGTTTTCCAATCATTGATCTATACAAAGTCTGATTTACCTCTGCTATTTTTTCCTCCTTTGTCAACTTACATCTAGTAGCCATCGATGTTCCAACTAGTTTGGATTCTTCCATCTTGAAAATTTTTAGGACCTATTTGGTGTACTTGGACTGTGTAATGAAAATTCCTTCACTTTGTTGAATGATCTGTAGACCAAGAAAGAACTTGATGTCATCAAACATAGACATATCAAACTCTTTTCTCATCTCATTATCAAATGATTTGCATAGCATATCATTGCCTCCAAATATGATGTCATTGACAAATATTTTAGCAATCAAGGTGTTAGCATCAGTATCTTCTTTTAAATAAAGATTATTGTTTTCACTAGTCCTTACAAATCCAATACTTATTAGATAGGAATGAATTCATTCATACCAGGATCTTGGAGCTTGTTTCAATCCTTACAAGGCTTTGTGAAGTCTACATACCATGTCCCTCTTGTCTGGATCAACAAACCCTTCTGGTTGTTCAATGTGTACTTCTTCTTCAAGTATTCCATTTAGGAATGCTGACTTGACATCCATCTAGTATACCTTGAATCCTTTGAATTCAGTATAAGAAAGTAATATTATTACTCCTTCTATCCTAGCAATGGGTGCAAAGATCTCTCCATAGTCTATACCTTCCTCTTGTGCATACCTTTTGCATACTAGTCTTGCTTTGTTCCTTGTGACTTCTCCATTCTCATTCAGCTTATTCCTGAATATCCATTTTGTACCGATGACATTCTTGTCATCTAGTCTTGGTACAAGTGACCATGTTTTTTTTTTCTCAATCTGCTCAATCTCATCATTCATAGCACTTATCCATTCCTCATTATCTAGTGCAGCATTGACAGATTTTGGCTCAAACTCACAAATTAAACAATTTGAGTTTAAAGACTTACTTCTTGTTCTTGTACCAGCTTTCTTATCTCCTATGATATGGACCTCTAGATGGTTCCTTCTTACATATCTTGCAAGTACAGGTACAATTCTTTGTCTATCAGCTTGATCATTATGTTGATCTTCATTCTATTCTTCATCACCTTGTACATTATCTTGATCATTATCCTGACCATCAGTATTTGTAGCCTGATGATCGGGAGCAATGATTTGTAGCTCAAGGGCTCTGCATTGTTGGTAGGGTAGAGTGTCAGGTTCCTCATTGTAAGTGAACTTATTGTAGTCCTCTGGTTCTTTAGTGCTTTCTTGTTCATTCTTATCTGCAAATTCATCTATCTTTACATTTGCACTTTCAATAATTTTGTTAGAGGCTTTGTTTAGACATTTGTAAGCCTTGCTTTTGGTAGAATACCCTATAAAAATTCCTTCATCACTCTTGGAGTCAATTTTTCCATTTCTATCATCTTTTAAGATATAACATTGACTCCCAAATTTTTTGAAATAACTTACATTGGGTGTGTATCCATACCATAGCTCATAAGGTTTATTCTTGGTGTCTTTCTTCAATTGTACTATGTTCAGTGTGTAAAAAATAGTACTGACAACTTTCCTCCAGAATATTTGAGTGATGCCTTTTTCTATCATCAGTGTTCTAGCACAATCAACTATTGATCTGTTCCTTCTCTCAACAATCCCATTTTGTTGTGGCATTCTTGGTGCAGAAACCTATCTTTTTATACCATGCTCATTACAAAAACTAGTGAGTTCATCTGATATAAACTCACCTCCTCTATCTAATCTCAAACATTTTAGATCCTTACCACCTTGTTTCTCTACCATAGCCTTATACCATTTGAACATCTCAAATGCTTCTGATTTATCTTTTAGAAACATAACTGTCATCATTCTAGAGTAATCATCAACAAAGAGAATAAAATATCTATCTCCATAATAACTCTTTATCCTCATGGGTCCACATAAATCAGTATGGACTAATTATATAATTGCATCAGATGTATGGGTTTTGCTTTTGAAACTAGACTTTGTCATTTTACCTTTTTGACAGTTTTTACACATGATGTTGTCGGGCTTGGTCATTGTCGGTAAGCCTCTGACATTTCTCTTTTTGCTAATTTTCATCATGTTGTCAAAGTTCACATGACACAATATTTTGTTCCATAACCATATGTCTTAATTTGTAGCAATCAAACAATTGGAGTTAGTATCATTTAGATAGAATAAGTTACCTTTTGTCTGCTCACCGGTACCAATCAGATTTCCAGATTTGTTGAAGATCTTTGCCTTCTTATTTTCAAATGCTACTTTGTGACCCGAATTATTCAACTGAGAAACACTCAATAGATTATAATTCAATCCATTTACCCAATAAGCATTCTCACACTTTATCTGGTTATTCAACATTATTGTTCCTCTACATTCAACTGGACAAGGTGTGTCATTTTCCATTCTTACTGATCCACCCTTGTAGTATTCAAAATTCTTAAACTTTTTCTTATCACCATGCTAATTTTGGATATGAGAGTTGTTTCTACATACCTTTCTTCATCATCATCTGAATCATCCTTTACAGCCACAAACACCTTCTTGATGTCTTCATCAGATTCAGTGTCAATATCATCATCCTTGCATTTTGCTAGGTAGTTGACCTTCTTTCCTTTGTCCTTATAGTCTCAGGTATCTCTTCTTTATGATTTTCGGTAGCTTCTGTAATCACCTCTGTCAGACTTCTTCTCAAAAGAGCTGTCATTAATTTTGTCATATTTTCTTATGTTAGTACATCTTATAGAAAAATGTCCAATCTCTTTGCAATTAAAACAAATAAGTGGTGATTTACCTTTGTATTTACCTTTGCCTCTCTGCATTCTTCTAGTCATAAGTGCTTCAATTTCCTCAAGATCATCTTCTTCATTTTCACTATCACTATCTTTTCTCATAGTGTTTTTGTGACCTAATTTACTTATTGTCATAGAAGTTTTGAATGCATACTCTTTGGTAAGACACTGTTATCGAATTTATTCATCTCAAATGAAATCAGTCTTCCAATTAAATTGTCTAGAGTAACATTGCTATTTGCTACTGCTCTCATTTCTTGAATGGAAGATACTCTAATAGCATAAGTAGGAAGTAAGGTTCTTAGAATTTTACTTACCACTATATCTTCTTCCATTACACCTCAAACTCCTCGGATACCATTGACTAATTATTTAATTCTTGTGTTGTACTGAGTGATGTTTTCTCCTTCTTTCATTTTGAGATCATCAAACTTTCCTCTAAGGCTTTTTGCCTTGGCTCTCAAAAAAATTTTGTCACCACCATTTACAAGCTTCAATTTGTCCCACATCTGCTTTGTAGTTTTGCATTCTTTGACATCTTCAAATTCAACATCGGAGAGTGAGGAAGAAAGCTCTATAATCATGCCATTATGTTCATGCTTCTCCCTCATTTGTTCAATTGTTGGTGCTCCTGTGGGAAACACATATTCAGTTTCTAGGAATTGAGTAACATCATTATCAATACCTGATAAGTGGAGTCTTATTCTGCTCTGCCATGAAGAAAAATTATCTTTATTCAACTTGGGCACATCTCGTTTGTTCATCTTGTGATCTTTGGCTTAGGTCTTGAAACCTTCCTTCTAAGCACACAAGCTCTGCTACCAATTGTTAGTAATAACTGAGAGGGGGGGGTGAATTAGTGGCCTCAAATTTATCCTTAAATCAACCCTTCAACTCTTATAACCAGTAATTATTTCTCAAGTTATGTTTGTCATACAAGATGAATGCCTTGAACAACTTATATCAACTTACTACTTGTCAGATTGCTCTGTTAAACCTTCTTCTTAATGTTTACCGATAAGCAGTAATCAATTTACCAAAATACAGTAAATATGCAAAGTATACTGATAAATCCAGAATG
The DNA here is from genome assembly GCA_018584345.1 of Thuja plicata. NCBI lineage: Eukaryota > Viridiplantae > Streptophyta > Pinopsida > Cupressales > Cupressaceae > Thuja > Thuja plicata. The sequence goes on along the minus strand of MU224647.1, from coordinate 2,203,794 downwards.
AATTATGTAAGATATAAAACAGTAAAGAAATACATCATACACACATATAACACATGGATTTTAACGTGGAAACCCTGTTAAGGGAAAAAACCACTAGGACCAGTACCCCAAATTTTTCACTCTTATGAAGTGAGCCCTGTTAGGAGCCAACCCTGTTAAAGGTTACAAACACACTGTTGAGTGTGACCTTGTTAGAGGATTTTACACATATAGGTTGTCACTTAGTATCGGGTATCTAATGCTGCCATCCTTGAATCAGCCTCTCTCTTAGACTGTCAATAGGCATAGAGCATATCCAATTCTACTTTCATGAATCAACCTCTTTGGCACTCCTTGGGATGTACCTCAATATATAGAAGACTGTTAAGTCCTACTCTTTTAAGAGACTTGATGCTTCAATGGTTAAACTGAAACAAAATGACATGTTTCTAATGCAACTTTGAATTGCAAATTTTCAGATCTATTTAAGTACATTACCTCTCTGATCAATGTATCAATTCAATTCTTTTGTGCTCTATACTTTCTGCTCTGTGATGTTGTGCTTACTATTTGTCGGTGTCTATAGAATTCCTTAGCTCTCCTTCAGCTTGATTGATCAGTACTGCATGAAGTTGTTCTTCATCAATTTCTATTTAGAATCCTCTTTCTATTCACTCCCCTTAATCCCCTTTTCATGTGATACAAAAATGAATTAAGCTTCTCTCTTATATAGACATGATATTCACTATTTCTTGATTCTTGATTCTTGATTCTTGGCGTAAAAAAAAATCTAGCCAATTTGTTTAAAAGCATAACTCTTGATTTGTCTCATAGTTATCTTCATGCCAACTGTATAAATCAGCTTTAAATCAATTACTTAACTCTGGTCAAATAAAATAAAGAAAACAACCAGTTAAGTCTATCTTTAGCTCTTGCCAGCTAGATATTTTGTTGTTTTCTGAACTCTATGTTTCGTTGGTCAACTCTTCAGTTAGTTGTTGGTTATAACTGCCATTTTCGTTGGTGTGACTCTAGTTAACTTGAGGATCTCTGGTCATCATGCATCATTAGATTTTTACTCGTCGGGCAACTCTATTTTTAGCTCATCGAGTATCCTGTGGTTTGCTTCATCGAGAAACACTGTCTTCTGCTCGTCGGGTATCACTGTGACTTTTCTTCTTTGCCTTTACCAATGGTGTGCACTCTATTGGTGTTATCTGTCACCTAGTGAATACTTGAATTTTATGCATTGCTAAAAGCATAACCTTTGTTCCATTGATTCTCTGAAGTCTTTGGCATTATGTACATAACCGTACAGATGATATCAAGTTGACATCAATGACAATACAAACCATTAACTATTTTAATGCCTTGCATTATCTTCAGCTTAACATTATCAAACATTTAATCAGTTAAATGTCATCACAAACAAGATTCCTACCCCCGATCCTTTCTAAGTGAAGGATCCATCAAAATAAAGTTTTCATGGTGTACTTGGGGCAAGATTAAGGACTGATTCATCTGGAAAATCTATGATCAATGAATGTTTACCGTCAACAGGTGCTTCAGCTAACTGATCTACAATTACTTGTCCTTTGATAGCTTTGTGATCCACATAAACAATGTCAAACTCACTAAGGATCATGACCCATTTTGTTGTACAACCAGTAAGAGCAGCACGTGCCAGGAGATACTTGAGTGGATCAATTTTGGAAACAAGATGAATCTTATGATTGAGCATGTAATGTTGTAATTTCTATGTACATAAAACAACAGCCAAACATTCTTTCTCAATTAGGGAATAGTTCAACTCATAACCAATAAGAGTCCTGTTGAGATAGTAAATTGCTCGCTCTTTGCCGGTATCATCTAATTGTGCCAGAAGGGCTCCTAATGTGACCTCTGTAGCAGATATGTACAAAATCAAACAATGACCAGAAACATGTGGTACCAACATAGGTGGATTAGCTAGATAGCCTTTTAGTTTCTCAAATGCATTTTGAAATAAGCAATCCCACTGAAATTTGATATTCTTGCACAGGAGATGAGAGAATAGATGCACCTTATCTACTAGTTGTGACATGAATCTTTTGATTGATTGCAGTTTTCCTTGTAAACTGTGCAATTGTTTCAATGTTTTGGGTGGTGGAATCTCAAGGATTGCTTTCACTTTCTTTGGATCCACTTCTATTCCATGTCGTGACACAATGTATCCCAACAGCTTACCAGATTGTACTCCAAAGACACACTTCTTAGGATTTAACCTAAGCTTATACTTTTCTAATCGCTCAAAAATGGTAGTAAAGATAGGAATATGTGATTCCCTTGTCTTAGATTTTCCTAAAAGATCATCCACATAATACTCCATGATGACATGTAAAAGGTCATGAAAGATGGTAGTCATTGCTTGCTGATAGGTGGCTCTGACATTTTTAAGGCCAAAGGGCATCACCTGATAACAGAAGTTGCCCCAAGCATTGTGAATGTGGTTTTGTGCTAGTCTTTTGGTGCTATTCTGATCTGATTGTAACCTAAAAAGCCATCTATAAGTGACAAAATTTCATGTCCAGCAGTCAAATCCACTATAATGCCAAATTTTGGGAGTGGAAAATCATCCTTGGGACATGCAAGATTTAGATCTCTAAAATCAGTGTAGATGTGAATGCCCCCAATAGGCTTGCCTACTGGTACAATATTAGAAACCCATTCAAGATAATCGATCGGTCTAATTACTTCAGCATCCAACATTTTCTGAAGCTCTACCTTGACTACCAATGCGACTTGCAGATGCATCTTGTGTAGTTTCTGCTTAACAGGTTTTACACTTGGATCTACAACAAGATGATGCACGAAAAGATCTATATCTAGCCCAGACATTTCTTTTTAAGCCCAAGAAAAGTTGATTTTATGTTTTTGCAGGAATGTTGTCATGTCTTTCTTTTCCTGATCACTGAGAGAAACTGCAATGTAGGTGATGCGTGGATCTATTTATGTGCCTAGATTGATTGGAATAGTGTCTTCAATAATCATAGAGGACACTTCTGGTTTTGAGGATATAAACGGAAAGTCAGCCTCTCCCTCCTCTAGATTTTCATTTTTTTTATTTTTTTTTTCTTTTTCATTTTTTCAACTGAGAGGGTTGTCTTGGCTACCGAAGTAGGTTTGTTCACTGTAGTGGATCTAATTTTCATACTCTTGGAGATTCTTAAGTCCAAAGAGGGCTAAAACTACCTCATTTGAATCACAAACCTCCAAAGTTGGTGATGAGTCTTGCTGATCCCAGTCAATTAATTCAAGGTTTGTGAGGGGTATACAAGGGGATGAAAGGTCGACTTGGGTGATAGTGAAGACATGGTGATTTCTGTTTAGGTCATCATCAACATAGTGGAAATGAATTTCAAAGAACTCTTCCTCAGTGTCTGAATCTGAGGTAGCTAAACAGTAATCCTTAGCGAAGTTGGTCTTGGTCTCTATGGAACCCAATCCATGTCCTTTAGGATAGCCATTGGCTGTTATGATCTTCTTCTTATCTATTTCATTAGCTCCAAGACCAGTACCATGATATCCCATGATTTCAACAATGGGAGTAACCTTGGGATATTTTACTTTGGGGAAAGTTACAGGTCTTTCTTCTTCATTGTTATAGAGCCAATCAAGGACATTGTATTCCATGTGTTCATCTTATAAAGACCCCCAATGTTCAAAAGTAGTTGTTTTGCAATGCATGAGCTCTTTGTCTTTAGAGGGGGGTAATGGTGATGGTCTTCCATAAGAATTTGGAGACAAAGGGAGTTGTCCAATACATAGAGCACTTTCAAATTTATACTCTCCCATGCCTTGATCTGTAAAAGTGGCCTTTGCCTCAGATGAAGAGGGTTTGTCTTCAATAAACTTGTCTTCAATAAATTTTTCCTTTCCTCTGGATTGCTCAGCTGTTGTTTCTGATGTCTTTTCTGGAGCTGAGGGAGTGTTTGAAATAGGGGTTTCTTGATTAGAATATCAGCCAAACTCATTCAATGGACAATAGTTAGATTGTTTGCCTTCCAGTCTCTTGCAGTATTGAAAGGGCTCAGGATCTCCAGGAATTGTGATTTCTCTACCATGTTGTGGGAACTTTATACACTAATGATAAGTAAAGGGTACACCTTTGATAGTGTGTATCCATGGTCATCCCAACAAGATAGTATAAGGTAGATCTAGATCCAACACAAGGAAAACAATTTCAATCAAGGTCAGGCCCACTTGTAAGGGTAGTGTGATCAGACCCTTGCTTTCTCACTCTTGATTATCATATGCCTTTATTGTGATTTGTTTGTCTACATCCAAGAGGTCCTCAAAAAGACCGATGTTACAAATCATCTTCAACGTGCACAAATTTAGGCCAGATCCACCATCTATAAGGACTCATTTTATTTTTGTGGATTGGATTTTGCCTTCTATATGGAGGTACTTATTATGATGCAGGCCAGGACCATGAAAGTCCTTATCGATGAAGACAAGATATTATTGTGCAGCTAAGTTCCCTATCATAGCTTGGAATTGTGCAACATTGATGTTTTTAGGGACATGGGATTCATTGAGATCTTTATCAAGGATTTCTCTATGAATTGTTGAGGTTATCAAGAGCTCTAGAATGGATATATGTGCAGGTGTTTTACCTAATTGAGCCAATAGGTCATAGCATGAGGTAGGCTGAGCAGTGGTAGACGGTGCAGCTGGTGGATTTGCAGATGTAGAAGGTTTATCAGCAGCATGGACAGTGACTCTGGGTCTACGTGTGGTAGCATTACAATCAACAGCTTTGAGGATTATGGTGTTAACATGTGTGTCAGATTCTTCAATGCGGCCACAAAGAGTATCAAACCCAAAGATATCATTTTCATTTAGACTTCCACATGTTCGATCATGGCCCGTAATATTATTGGTAGAGTAATCATATGGAATCGTGTTTGATGCATTGTTTTGATTGTGAGGTGGGAAGGGCTGATTGTAGGCTTTAAGTTTCACATTAGATGAGGATGCATTTTGACCTTCAACTTCAATTTTTCCATCCTCAATGAGATCTTGCACAAAGTTTCTAAGCTTCATGCATTTCTTGGTATCATGTCCCTTGATGTGATGATAATCACAATATTCATTATCTCTATACCAAATAGGCTTGGGTTTATTTTCATTGAAAGGCCAAGTATTTGGATAGATTATCATTCCTTGATCCACAAGTTGTTTGAAGATCACGTCTAGAGGTTCTGTCAATGCTGTGAATTGTCACAGCTGTTGATTGTCGTTATTATTGTTGTTGTTATTATTGTTGTTGTAATTGTTGCGAGGAAACATGAATGATTGATTTTGCGGTTGTTGTTTGTTGTTCTGATTATGATTCTAGTTTTGATTGTTGTTGCAATTCTAATTTTGGTTCTGATTGGTGTTGCAATTGTTTTGATTGTTATTGTTAGACGCTTGAACATGTTTGGCATCAGTCACTCCATCATTGACAACTCCTTTGTTTTTACTCCAGAATTTTGGTTTATCATTGTTGGAAGGAGTATAATGTTTGATGCTACCTCTTTGCAAAAGACCATCTTCAATGTCCTTTCCCTTCTTGACAAGGGATTCAAAGGTGTCAGGTGAAGCCATTTTCATTTGGAAAGACATCTCAGAGATCAAATTCTTTGTGAAGATGTCAATTAAGTGACTATCAGGTATTTTTCATGGCATGCAATTTGCAATATGTCTCCATCATTGCAAGAAACTAGCAAAGGTTTCTCCATTCTTTTATTTAGTTTTGCACAAATTGATGAGTGTTGTTTGATGCTCAATGTTATATGAATATTTTCCAACAACTTTCTCTTCAAGATTAGAGAAAGTAGAGATTGACCCATAAGGAAGGGCCATGAACCATTCCAAATCTGCACCTCCAAGACTCCTAGTGAAGAGTCTTTTTAGGTAATTCTCATTATGTGCAACTTCTTGACATGCAATGTAAAACTCTTTGAGATGTTGTAGAGGACATGTTTCACCTTTGTATTTATCAAATTTGGGCATCTTAAAGTTTGGTGGGAATGGTTGCATTGTGATAGACTTGTCAAATAGATAGGGACAAATCTCTTCCAAAGAAAACTCCTTCTTGCCTCCATTTTGTAAACCTTGCACAATGCTTTTGAGCTCATTTAATTTTTGGGAAAAATATGCAGTATTCTGTGAAATAAATGGTGGTACATAAGCTCCTCCTCCTCCAAAATGTGTGGCTGAAAACCCCGTGGAGGTCATACCAGTAGTAGGAGGAGGTATGTATTGATAATCTCTAGGTGCGTCAATTGCAGATGTTCTCATACCTGTTATTTGAAATAGGGATGATGTAGGAAAAGGCATGGAAATCTGCCCTATGTTGTTGACATTAATGCTTGCTCCTTGAGTTGTCATCATTTGAGTATTGTTGTGTACAGTATTGTTTGGCAAAGCACTTAGGATTTGTTGAATTTTTTCTTGTGTCAATTGAGGTGTTGATGTAGTTGTTGATACAAGTGCTAATGTGGAAGGTTCATTATCAGGTCCTTTATCGGTGTCACATGATGATGTAGCATTTGAGGTAGAAGACATGGCTGCAGTAGTGGTAGCGGCGGCTTTGGTGATGTTTCGGGTAAGGAGTGTATCATCAAAGTTAGCGGGTACTGTGACGCCATTTCGAATAATATTCAAGAATATTTCACCATTATTTTGCATAATGGATTTCTCAACCATTTACACATTGTAAGGATCGCTGAGGAAATTATTCACTTGGGTAGGTCGTTCCTCTTTTTCTACTAACTCAGTTTCTTTAGGAATTTCCTCAGCTTGTACTTCTGTACCTTGAAAGTATTGACGGCCAAAAGGGTTCACTTCATAGGTAGTGGTGTTGAGTGTTCCATGCCTCATGTTTCTAGCTTGGTATCGAGTGACTACCATACAATGGTGGACTTAGAAGAATGGAAGACAAGAATGTGTAAGATTGGAATAGAATGGAGCGAAGATCTTAATTCTGGATTTGATTGATGTTTGATTAAGGATTGATTGATTGATTGATTTGATTAAAGATTGATGATTGATTTAAAGGTTTTTAGAACAAAACCTAAGCATGAAAAAACCCTGTGATGATACAAACACAAAAGGATTTGAAGTGATACCTATTCTACTTGAAGATGGACTTGTGATCTCAAGAAACATGGGACATCACTAAGGGATTAATATCACTTGAGACGGACGAATGGTCTACAAGTAACGTTGTGTTTTTTTGATGATGAAGGTTTGTAATACTTTTGATTAAGGTCTTTCAACCTAAAAGGATTAATTTGATTTGATGATTTGATCTAATGCTCCAAGAGAAGGAAGAATGATGATGGAAGAATAGAAGAATGATCCTAGAAGCAAGAGGTTATCTAATTGTATTATTTAATGGCCATGAAAGTAGGATTGATAGGATATTTGGTCATGAAATTATTGATCTTGTTGTTGTAAATGATTTTATCAACTTTCTCATGATACTCGATCTCTTGTTTGATAGATGTATCAATGTGTTGATATTCCTTAGATTTTCGAGTAGTTTCTTTATGTTCACAATAGACCGAAGGTTTTGGAAGCTTAACCTTCTTGTGTTTCTTGGAACCATTCATGTCATATGGAAAATCTAGTTTTGACTGAATGATCTAGGACAAATGATTCCAGGGTCCTACAGAAGACCAAATTTTGGATGTTTCAGCAGTTTTGGAAGCTCACTGTTTTCAAGTGGAGACGACAGTCTTAGATGTAGCTGGCAATATGCGTAGATGATGATCTACATAGATGGTAATCTGTGCAGATAGAGGTTCTAGAGCGGAGACAGTAGAGTGTTGTTAAGATAGTGTGTTGAAATTTTGGGTAGATTTTGATCTTCAGTTTGATTTTGGACAAATTTGTTCAATGGCAAGAACCAATTTCAGCACACTCAAACCAGAAAAATAACAGACATATATGTCAAAAAAAACCAACAAGGGACAAAGCAACCTTGAGGGATACAAGTAAATGTGACTTTGGGGAAGTTTGATTTAAATTGCAAAAAAAAAATTGTGTATGTTCAAGTGACTCTTTCAAGCCACTTATGTTTTTACTGGGCTTATCACAACAAAGATAGTGCAAACAGTAGCTACCTTAGAAAATTGGCTTCGCATAAAATATTATAGGCCCATTGCTTGGTAGTCCTTTAGCTCACACAATAGTGTCACCCCCGGAAGGGTTCCGGTGTTTTGGCCTTTTTCCAGGTATTGTTGTCGTGCTATGAAGATCTCTTTTGTAACACAATACCCTTGGACACATATGATGGGAATCTTGGGGGGAGAATCTTCCCTCCCCTTGCACTATAATAAATCATTGTTTGGAGGTGAATTGGGTAGGCTACTAAGTTACAGTTACTAATAAGATTTCGTGGCGTCCCCACAATTAGTTTGTATAGTGTGAGACACTTAAGTCTCTAGTTCAACCATACCAATATGCTAAGGATATTCACTCAGTATGGACTACCATTGAAGATGACTTTCCCGAGTTTGAAGGGATAAAGAGGACCTTTGGGTCACACTTTATTTCTATATTGGTTGAAGGGGTTACCGGTTTGAGGTTGTCCTCTAAAGGGGAAGCGCACCCTCTAGAAAAGCTTCTCTAGAAGCTTGATTAAGCTAAGCTTTCTCTTCACCCAAGTTCCACGAAGGCGAGGGGAGAGGATACGACTATAGTTTAATCATAGCGTCACTTATATTAAGGGATTTAATCTGAATGACAAAATAGCTTGAAAGAAGTGTTGAAAAACACTCCTTCAAACACACCAAGAAGAATTCATTCCAAATTGAACCTAATTAGAGCAACTATGTGTTTTCTACCTAAGTAAAATACAGAATAGTGTGATTAAACATACAAGTTCAATTATTTTCCCACACAACAAAAAGGAAAGCTTTTAAAGATGTGTTTATTTGCCTTAAGTCATTCAAGAGTGATGAAATTCATTCCCTTAAACATTCAAGATTGCCTGAGATTCATTTTCCTTAAGCAACATACATTCAAAGACAAATGGTTAAGAATACAAGTTTATTCCCAAAATTATGTTAAAACTTCAAGGAAACCTGCATGAAACTATTAGTAGTTTTCTGATCTTTAAAATGAAATGTTGCAAAAGATGGCAACCACAGGAAAACAACGCACTCAGTGAGCCACGCAAATGGAGATCTGTGCAAACGGTGATCTGCGAATACGGTTGTTCACTTGCATAGACGGCCGAATAAAAAAAACACAGTCATTTTCTGCTATAAAAACAACTTGACATAAAAATAAGATTTTTATCAAATTTTAGCAGCATTTAACTCCTAAAAAGTATGTTCCTGTCAAAAACCCAAGAGTTAAAACACTTAAAACTTGATAAAAAAATAGCTTAAACCATATTTTTTGAAGTCTATTTTATAATAGGCGGAGATGGTGGTTTATGTGAGCAGACAGCAAAGTATCACAGACGGCGATCTGCACAGACAACATTCTGGAAACGCGAACGGCGGAATCAGAGTGCAGATGGGTCTGCGTAAACAGTTTTCAGAGTTCCAAAAAACACAATAAAATGTTAGAAAAATAGGGACGTGGGTCCCATCGGGCGTGCCAAAATGTATGTGATAAAAGTATACCTGCTAAGAACAACACTAAAACATGCAAACATTAAGGTTAGCCATTAGAAACAAGATTCAAGATGTTAGCATGCTTAAAATAAAATCCAAAACAAAGACTTTCACCACAACCTCCGATGAGCCAAACAAGGGCACCCAATGCCTTGTTGATTTGCTCTTACAGATTATTGTGGGTGTGATCTCGCAATGCAATAACTTAATCCCACTAGATTTGGATGGATGAAACTATGATGCAAACTAATGATGGATGAAAAGCTCAAGAACAAGTATGAGGAACTTGTCTCAAGCCATTCACCATTGATGAAGATGCAAACTAATCTAGATTGATATGCAAAGACTAAATAAGATTCATTCCATTATAAACCTAAGATGTGATATCTAGATTCAACAATGAAATAAACATGAAATGAACTAAGATTGCTATGAAAAATGCTAAATTGCTTAAAGAAATCTAGAACTAAACTAGCATGATAATAATGCATAAAAGGGAGATGATTTTCTCTTGACAATGGCCTCTATTTATAGATATTTTGGAGGAGAGAGAGGGCTTGGATGAGGTGGAGCTCATGTCACATTCACATAGGTGCCACATGAGGGACACATAAGTCATGCAAGAGGCCCACTTTTCTCACACACATGTGAGCAACTTTGGATGTGATGGGTCAAAGCATACTTAAAGTACACATGTGAAGGATCTTGTAAGAGGTGTAAGAGTTTTGGGCTAATGAGACACTTTTAGAAAGTGTAAGAGGGTGTCATCATAGGTGTAAGAAACCTTGTTGGAACCAAATAAGGATTATTTGGAAAAGTAGATTTTTGAAAATTTGCTCACACATGTGTGAGCAAATAATTAGGACTAATTATTGTAGGAATCAAGATATTAGCCTAATTAACCTTAGTTAATTAGTGAGTAGGTTTATTTGGTGAAAGTGATGTGAGGTAGGGTAGGATCTAGGTTCAAATTAGCTTAATCCAAATTTTAAAATTTAGATTAATTATAGTTTAGTAGAATTTAAGTCATGTGAAGGAATAAATAAATTAAAAATTTATTTAAAAGGGATTAATGAGGGGATAATGTATATAAATAAAATTTAATACATTAAAGGGGATATTATTTAAATTAAATTTAAATACTAAGGAAAGTGAATTATATTTAATTAAATAAATAGAAGAATATAACAAATATAATTAATTAATTAAAATTAATTATAATGCTATGAGAATATTAATTAAATTAATATAAGGACGATTTTAGACGTCTACAAAGACTTCATGTCTTCCATCATCTTCTCCCATTGTTCCTTCAAGTTTTCTAGAGTCATGTGCTCGAGTGTGATCCTGGAATGCATATCGTAGATGTTGTCTGCTACAGACATCTCAGGGGTTGCTATCAGTTGCCTTTTTGAACTGATGTGTTGTTGAAGCAGTTTCAGATTTGGTAGAAGTTGAGCCTGGAGCTTGGTGACCTCTTCCCTGAATTGAGTCTCTGCTTCCCATAGTTCCTGCCTTAACCTTTTAATCTCAATAATCTTCTCATAATGAAACTTAATTGCACTGTCCCCAGTGGTTAAGCTTTTAGCACTATTAGCTAGATTAGAATCTAACTTTGTTATGTTATCACTATGTTCCTTTGTGAACTTTTCTATTGTGCTTAGTTGTTGAATCAAGGAAATAGCTTCAGTGATAATTGGATCTAATTCACTTATGAATTCTGAAAGCTTTACCTTGTTAACTGCCACCTCTTGGCTGATTTTATCAACAAGTTTCTGCTGGTACTTTTTCTCCGCTCTCTTCTATTGGCTTCTCTGCATCAATATTTTGTGTTGTAATGGCCTATGTGAGAGTGGCTAGTTGATCAAGTATTGGTTTATTCTGATCAACATCAATGACGGGTACAATCTGGTGCAAGATGTCCCTAGTTGTTTCTAATATCACGGAGTCTTGGGGTTGATTCCTCAGCTTCCCCTGTAATGCCTTCCTCTGTCATATTTCACCGTATTCCTTCAGTGCTTCATAGTCAAGTGTGGTTGGGTCACATTTGGGGATCTCAATGATTTCATCTAAAGTGACTTCCAACTTACTCTTTTTGGATTTCTTCTTCTTCTTCTTCTTCTAGGTTACACTTGAATGTAGGACCATAGCCAATTTTTTGGATTTGTCTGTTGTGCTAGATGAAGTTACTTGGGGTGTTGCATCTTTTTGTTGTTGTGCTTTAGTGTCAGCTTGTTGGTTGTGAGTGGACGTCTCCACATCAACCTTTACATTATTTGTAGAAAAATTTTCAGTTTCCTCAAGAGTGCCATCTTTAGGTTTATCTCCTTCATTGGTGTCCTTAGCTTCATCTTTCTTTGTTTATGCATCCTTCTCAGTTTTGTCTCCATCTATTTGATTTGTATCTCCTTCTGTAACCTTGTCATTTCTGGTTATAATATAAGTATATATGATGTCCTTCTGATCATCGGTGTTTTCTTTCTTTCCTTCATCCCCTGCATCCTTGGGAATGCTTGAATCTTTATCAGGTGACTTGTTTTTTTCTTGCAATATATTGATGGCTTGTATCAATATTGGTATGTTGCCTAGTATGTTCACCTGTGCAATATCAAATGTTGTGTCCTACTCATCGGTTGTGTCCTTGCTTACATTGACATCTTCATCTTTCTTTACTTCTTCTACTGGATCATCGGTTATGTCAATGATTGTGTTATCCACAATGTTGTCCTTAGTGGTGCCAGGCTATGTTTCATCTGTAACTTCCACAATCTTGTTTTCAGTTGTGTTCATTTCTTCTTTATCTAACTCAACTGATGTGTCATCTTCTGCATCTTTGATTATGGTGTGTTCTTGAGTTTCCTTACTAACATCTTGATGTTGTAGGTCTTTCTCGGGGCTAGTTTCCTCAATATGTTTGTTGAGTATTTAACTCCATTTCTTGTGACTTTCTTGTTCAAACTCTATAAGCCTCCCTTCAAGAAATTTGTAGGCTCTCAACTTGGGTGAGAATTCCTTTTTATGGTTCTCCATCATCTTATCAATTTCTTCTTTCTTGGATTCAGAAGGCATAAGAGAAACAAGTACTCTTTCTCTTATCTCCTTCTCATTCTATAAGGCAAATTTCCATCTAGCATATAATCTATCCAAGAGTTCCCTTGGTACATTATTACCTTCAAATTGAACTGGTACGTACTTGAATTTATACATCTTTGCAATTATGGCATCTTCAACTTTGTTCTGATCTTCTGGATCCAGTTTTAACCATCTTCTAATCTTAGAATATGTGATAGATCCTAAATTTGCAATAGATTTACATATCTCATCAATGCTTTCTGGAACCTTAGTCTTCTCTACTTGTACACCTTCATCTTTTTTGGTGTCCTCAATGTCTTCTCTGGTTCTGATGAGCCTCCTTATTCTTTTGTTTGGCCCTCTTTTTTGTGTGGTCAGTTTCCTCTTGTATATTCTAACTTTTTTCCTTTCGTCAAGGGTGAAGGAGTTGAGCCCTTTTTTTTTGGGTTTCTTGTCCTAGAAGGAGTTGTGGTTCTTTGCTTCTTAACTCATGGAGGAGGTGGTGAATCTGACTCTGTAGCCTTAGAGTCATTCTTTTCTGTAGCTTCACCGATGGGTGACTGGCCTTCAGTTTCTTCCTCCTTGTCAGCTTCTTCTTCCTGTTCGATTTCCTCTGTTGCCGACAGTATTTTCTTAAGGTTCTTAACCATTTTGTCTTTTTTCCTGTCAATTTGTTTTATAACCAGGCTAGATTTGATTCTTGATTTGGCCTCCTCATAAGTTCTAAACTTAGGTTGTTTCTTATCTAATTTTTCATTTATCAATGCATTGATTGCCTTGGATGCTTGATCAATATTTACCTCATATTCCAGAGGTTGTAACCATGTTGTCCTCGGTACAACAGGTTTGATGTATGTGTTGCCAGTGTCAACCATAAAACTAATGACATTAAGTTTTTCCATTAGTATACTTAAAGAGAAAAACATGATGAAGGTCATCAGTATAAGTATAACTGGCAGACAGTAAGCATAACCGGTGGACAACAAGCATGCCCGACAAGACAAAATGTCTAACATGAAAATATTAAGTATAGAAATTATCGACGACAAGCATAACCGATGATACAGTTTTGAGAACATGGTGAATAGAGAAGAAAAGGCATACCCAATGAATAGTTCAAGTAAGGAACACCGACGGAGAAGAAAATTGACAGACTGACAGAGCAGCCCGACCATCAAAATCGACAGTCAGTTAAAGAACCCGCAAAAAGTGGATTTGTTTTTTACACGTGAGATAAAGCAATGTAATTCTATTTATAGAGTTTTTATTTGTTTTAAATCTTAACTTAAGGGTGAAGCAAGCATGTTGTAAATGTTTTAAAGCATCTTAACAGATCTAAAACATATCTAACTAAAGATCAAGTTCAAGTTGTAAACCTTGGATCTAGAGTTAATTTGAAAAGTGTGAATCAAGAATAGAGATAGAAACTAGTATAAATAGATGTTCCATCATTTTTAATAAGAGATACTTAATAATCATTTAAAAGAATGATAGTAGCTATGGAGATCATCTAAGCAAAAGAAGAGAATTCATGCAAAGGTCAGAAATAGATCACAGTAGTTATCAAGAACACAGGAAGGCTACCGACGAGCAGAGACAAGGTATTACTCTTACATACATACATTGTAAGCTATACAGGATCTGTTATCATCAATTAGATACTGCATTCACTATCAGATCAACATTTATATTGTAGTTGCATTCTAACAAGTGCATCATAACAGAAATCCTTTTGTAGAAGGTAGACTTAACAGTTCTTTAACAAATCTCTTAATAGAGTGCACACCTAACGGTGTTGCTAAAGCTTCAAATGAAGTAGATCCTAGCAGGTCTCCACTCTAATACTCTTAACAGGGTAGATCATTAAAAGTGATCATTTGTAAGCCTTTACCAGCTCCCTTCTTATCTATGGATAGTAAAGTTTTGTGGGTAGACATCCCCACCGCAGTTTTTACTTCTTAACAGGAGTTTTCTGTGATATCATATCATGTGTTATGTGTTAATTGTTTTCATAAATGTTTCTTGAATGTTTATACATATAAAGAACTTATATTATGATCACACATACATAATCAAAGATGAACAGATAGATAGGTATATACAAATCTGATAACACGAAGGTTAATGGGCCAATCACAGAAAAAGTTTTAAAGGTACTGATTCGCCCCTCCCCTCTTAGTACATCATTCCAATAATTCCAAAAATTGGTATCAGAGCTAAGTCTCTTTCTTGAAAAAGATTAAAGTCTTAAGAGGAAAGATCCACACAATGGAAAAGTACAAACTGGGCAAGACTATTGAGAATGAGCAATTGCAAATTCAGATTTACTATAAGCAGTATAAAGAGGCGAGAGTAAGCATGAGAAAGTTACTTGATGAAAGAAAGATCATGGCAACTAGGCTTAATGAAAAATATTATCAAGAAGAGGAGATCCCAGATTACTTCAAAAATACTGAATCATCAACGAGAAAAGCTTCAGACACATCAGTAGAAGAGATCACAAGTCTACAAGGAGTCAATCTACATCTGACAAAGCAAATCAAAATGTTACAAATCGATCAAGAAACTCAGATGGTAAAATGATTGATGTCATGAATGATTCAAAAAAGCTGAATCAGAGAGAACATTGGCTATTGATGATAGGAGGAAAATAATAGAAAAGCAACAAGAAAAAGAATCAAAGATTAAAATACTTACAGAGAATCACCATGAGATTACCAACCAGATTATTCTTATGAGTCAAGAAGTAAACAAATTAAATACTAAACTCATTGAAAGAATACAGATCATCGATGAGCTAAGGGAAGAAAATGAGAAACTAAAGCATGAATTTAGAATTCAGAATTAGCATAATGAATTGATCAAGAAAGCTGAAGATAGCAATAAAAGAATGGATGATTTCCTTGACGGTCAAAGAAGAGTCATCAACTACACAGGAATAGGTTACACCAACAATGGAGAGTCATCTAACCAATCAAATCAAAAGAATGTGTATACAACTCCAAGAACCAAGAAGCTGTCATGAATCACTATGGAAAACCAAGCCACACCTCAAACGTTTGTATAAACAAAATGAAAGGTATTCCTCAATCACAATCTACTTTCATTGGTGATTGTTATAAATGTCACAAGCAAGGACACAAGGCATATGAATGCAAATCTAAGGTAAAAAATCCAAAGAAGGAAACCTATATGGACAAGTACTGTCCTACTTGCAAAATGAATGGACACACATATCAGGAATGCTAGAAAAAGAATAAGAAGGCATGGACACCAAAAGAACCTAACAATGGCTACAAATCAACAAGAAAAGGTAACTGATATGTTTGGGACTATAACACATGGGTAAATTGCACAACATGTGGAATCTATGGTCCTATATCTGCTAACTGTATGAGAAAATGGACTAGCAAACCAAGAGGATGGTTCAGTCCTGGAATGACATGTTTACATTGTCATAAAGTTGGACATGTTATAAAAGATTGCAAAGACCGACTGATAGATACAAGTACTTATCCCAATGGAAATACCATTGATGACATCAAGAAGATGAGAAATAAGATGTGGGTAAAAGCCACAAACACTGAAGGTGCTAGAACAAGTAATGCAAATGATGACGCCCCATCCAATGGATCTGGTGGCATCACCATTTCCAACTAAGTTGCACAAGTAAATATGGAACTGCATTATGAAAAGTTATATTATGCATCGGTTCCATTTACATATTGATCATATAGACAAATTAGCATTATTAAAGATGCAATATATTGTCACTTTTAAATATTATTGAAAAACCACCATCGGTTATTGGGTACAAAATATGCATCGGTGAACACACACAGAAAAGTTAACACTACTTACCAGAATGTATCGGTCTTTACACAAAAGCCAAACGACTAAGTGTAAACCGATGGACATTAGTGATCCTTGAGCTGACAAAAGTTGTCTTCGCCACTTTACCGACAATCATCGGTGAAGTCATCAAAGTTGTTGGCAACCCCGACACTTTGCGCCTACATCGAAGATGTTATTTATGCCTCAACTGACAAACTCAGTCTTTGAATACCGACGAGTTGGTGAGCATTAATGACAACTTAGGGCACAAAAAGTTATAAAAGACTGACGGTTGAACTCATTTTGCACCCATAATTTTTGAGCAACTAAGAGAGCCCAACAGAGCGATTGAAGAGAAAAATTGAAGAGTGACTCCAGTAGGATTCTAAACACCACTCAGAGGATTCATAGACAATCATAGAGATTCAATAAGTACCTACATTCACTGACCGCACTATTTGATTTATGATAAAATCCTAAATTTCTGCAACACGATTGCATCGACTTCGAGAGTTGAAAATATTAAGGAAGATAAGAAGAAAATGATCAAGCTTATCAGTAGAGGCACTTGTGTTGAACCAAAATACAAGATGCACCCATAAATCGCATCACAACCTGATGATTCTGGAGTATTCTCCAGAATCCCACATAGGGTTTTACTGGTAGAAGACGTAAGGTCCTATATACACTATAAGATCTCAGAATTGGGAGATCTAGACCTAGATAATGCCTACAGGGCACTATGTGGTGAAGCTGAAAACCTCAAAGAAGAGCACAAGCATCTGGAAGTGAAAGGACTCATGAATGCATTACACTTTCCTAGAGTTTTCAAGACAGAATGGATAAAAATAGTTCTCAACAGAATGCACAACCAGACACTATGGCTAAATAAGCCAAAACGAATAACAAGGGATGTTATTCATGCAGTTAATGGTTATCCTACAATCGACAAACCGCAAGCTCACAAGCACCCATCTCTGAAGGAAGTAGAAAAGTTAACCAGTGCAAAATCAGACAAAAGAGATCTCAAGGTCAACACCATCACCGACACAAAACTCATGTTCGGTGCATGTGTGGTAGGGTAAAAAATATTCCAAGAAAGAAGAATGAATAGCATATCAAGCACTGCTATGAGCACAACATTCAAAATCATCAAACAAGGAAAGAAGATGGATCTTGCTGAGATCCTGACGAATCAACTTGAGGAGAACATGAACACCATAAGATCTTCAAGAACAAACACTTGTAAATTTAGTTCCCTCATTATGTGCATATTCTTTTACTTTGAAGAATACTTTCCTTCCATAGGCAAAGTAGTATGGGATACAAGCAGACCTATAACCATATAGATATGTGAGCATATAGAATCACTAGGAACGGACTATGATGATATAATGAATGAGTATTTCAAAAGCATTAAGGAAATGTTGCAAGCTAGAACAAGGATACTGGAAATTTTGATAGAAGAACACAAGGAGGACATATGTTTTATGGTAGATACTAATTTCACGTATATCCAAGTAGTAGTACCTAGGAAGTCTTGGCTTTCACATTTAGAGTATGAGATCAAATCAGGACAAGCCAATGAGTGCATCAAGGCACTATTAAATGAACCAATTGACAACAAACAAGCTAGATTTGGCACCTATGAGGAAGACAAACAAAATATCAAGACAGATCTTGTTGTCAAAAAGATTATAAACAAGAAGGACAAGATGGTCAAAAACTTAACCAAGCATCCTGCAGTTACAGAAGAAAGTGAAGAGGAAACAGAGGGTAAGGAGGAACAAACCGAAGGATAGTCACCTATCGGTGAAGAAGAAGAAAAGAATATTAACTCAGAGGGAACATAGTCAAATTATCCACCTCCTCTTACATCCAAAAGAGCAAGAACAACAGCCGCTTCAAGAACAAGAAGCCAGACTGCAAAAGACTCAACTCTTTCACCATTACAGAAAGGAAGAGTGAGGATATACAAGAGAAAACCAGCTACTCCAAAAGAAAGACAGACCAAAAGGAGGAAGATGACTAGAACTCAAGAAGATCTAGAAGACTCAGCTATGGATGATTGTGATGGATACAAAAGGAAAAAGAACCTATTGTCCCTACAATAATTGATAAAATATGCAAGAATATTTCAGAATCACAGTCTATTTTTTATCCTAACATTAGGAAATGGCTAAAATTCAGTGCTGAAGATCAAAATAAGATTGAAGACGTAATAATTGCAAAAATGTGCAAACATTATTATTTTCCATTGGAATTCTGAGAATATGACATTCCCAAAGAACTAT
This sequence comes from Thuja plicata, assembly GCA_018584345.1. Taxonomy (NCBI): domain Eukaryota; kingdom Viridiplantae; phylum Streptophyta; class Pinopsida; order Cupressales; family Cupressaceae; genus Thuja; species Thuja plicata. Next base: position 2,184,953 of record MU224647.1, on the reverse strand, counting down.
CACAGAGATTGTCAGCCAGATGGACCTTTGCACTACATCAGGAAAAGGAAATAAGAGAAAGAACACTTGTAAATCTTATGCCTCCTGATACAAATAAGGAAGAAATTACTGAGATGATGAAGAAGTATGAAAAGGAGTTCTCACCAAAATTGAGAGCATATGAATTTCTCAAGGGTAAGATAATTAATCTTGATCAAAATAGCATTAATAAATGGCGCAAGATACTCAAAAATCCCACTAAGGAAGCTAGCCCAAAGAAGGAACAAATCATCATTAAAGATATACAAGATGAATCATCTATGGAATTGGATAGAGAAGAGAGTGATCTAGAAGGCCCCAAATATACTAATGTTGTAGATGAAGAATGGCCAGACACTACTCTTCACAACACTCAAAGTGAGGATAGTCAAAATCCACCAAGTCCAATTCATATTGACTTGAGCGAAGAAGAAGAAGTTACCATAGAAAATTTGACAATAAAAGGTAACATAACTGATGATATTAATGACTAATCATGGTTAGATAACATTGTAAATGATATTACGATAAAAGACCCTGCAGAAGAAGTGCAAAAAGATGAAGACATCAATACTAGACAGGGAAATACCGACGGTCAGGAAACAAATATTGACAATGCAGAAGTCAATACACCGACAAACATGAATATGTTAATCGATGCTATTAATATTGAATCAAGTCAAGAGAAATCATCTAAGAAAGATGATGATATACCCAAGGACATGGGCAATGATGAAAATAAAGATGCATCAAATATTCAAAAGGATACAGATACATAAATGAAAGATGCAACTGACACTCAGCAAGAAGTGTCTACTGAAAAAGACAAAGGAGCAGATAACAAAATGGATGAAATATTGAGAAAGGATGAAGAGAAAGAAAAGAGTGAAACAATCAAAAAGGATGAAATCAAAGAAGAAAAGGGAGACAAATCTGATGATACACCCAAGGTAAATCAGGAGACGTCTTCACAAAACCAGCTGGTGGAATCAGAACATAAACAACAAGACGCTTCATCTTCTAAACCCTCACCCACCAAATCAACCTAATCTCAAGGTTTACAAATGGTAGTACACCAATCTGCCTCCCAGCCAAAGAAGAAAAATAAAAAGGCATTTAAGAAAGATATCTTGGTTGTCACACTTGATGAGGTAATAGAAATACCCAAGTGGGATATATCTACTTTAGATATTGAAACACTTCAATAGTTTGGAGTAATGTGTCAAAGAAAGGCCATTCAAGAGAAAATGAGAAAGGCACATAGGGAAGCCCAAGCACTTGAAAAGGCAAGGGATATTCTACAACAACTTGTTCTAGATGTAAAAATTGAAGATAACACATCAGTCATGGAACAAATAGCAGCTCTTACCGATGCCATCACAAATCAGAATGTAGATGTCGAGAGGGCAATGGAAGAACAGGCAGAGATGAAGTATCAACACAAACTAATTGAGAAGATCAGCCAAGAAGTGGTAGAGAACAAGGTAAAGCTATCTGAACTAGCAAGTGAATTAGAACCTACTATTGCTGAAGTTGTTACCTTAGTTCAAAAATTATGCACATTAGAAAATTTCACTAAAGAAAATAGTGAAAAGTTGTCACAATTAGATTCAGATCTAACAGCAAGTGCACAAAGTCTAACCTCTGATGCCAACACTATAAAGTTGCATCATGAAAAGATAACAAAGGTAAACATATTAAGACAATAAATATGGGATGCAGAGACTCAATTTAGAAATGAGGTTGCAGAGCTTCAAGCTCAGATTTTGCCAAACCTCACCACTCTGCAACAACATATTACAGATGCAAGAAATCTAATGACAACCCTAGAGATGTATGTAGTAGATAACATATATGACATGCATGTGAGGATATCACTTGAGCATTTGGCTCTTGAGAATTTCAAGGAGAAATGGGAGATAATGATGGAGGAAATCAAAGCCTCACACTCTCACATTTTTGAAAAGATGTAAGTACCTTTGCCCTCATTATCAAAAAAGGAGGAATGTATATATATGTACAATATACTTTAGTAAAAAAAAGAAGAAATGTATACATATGTACAATATACTTTAGTAAGAAAAAGAAGAAATGTATACATAAGTACAAATACATTGAGGATATGTATAAATGTATGTACAAAAAGATAGACATGTACATTAACTTACACTTACCGGCATATGCATAGCGGGAGTCATTTCATGACTTAGGAAGAAGTATACATAGGTGTACATACTAATGCATCATGTATGTTGCACATATCAATTTTTGATACTAATGTCAAAGGGGGAGATTGATGACATTAAGTTTTGCCATTAGTATACTTAAAGAGAAAAACATGATGAAGGTCATCAGTATAAGCATAACCGGCAGACAGTAAGCATAATCGGTGGACAACAAGCATGCCCGATAGGATAAAATGTCAAATGTGAAAATACTAAGTATAGAAATTACCGATGACAAGCATAACCGCTGATATAGTTTTGAGAACATCGCCGACAGAGCAGAAAAGGCATACTCAACGAATAGTTCAAGTAAGGAACACCAACAAAGAAGAAAATTGACAGACTGATAGAGCAGCCCGACCATCAGAACTGACAGTCGGTTAAAGAACCCGCAAAAAGTGGATCTATTTTTTACACATCAGATAAAGTAATGTAATTCTATTTATAGAATTTTTATTTGTTTTAAATCTTAACTTAAGGGTGAGGCAAGCATATTGTAAATTTTTTAAAGCATCCTAACGGATGTAAAACATATCTAACTAAATATTAAGGTCAAGTTGTAAACCTTGGATCTAGAGTTAATTTGAAAAGTGTGAATCAAGAATAGAGCTAGAAACTAGTATAAATAGATGTTCCATCATTTGTAATAAGAGATACTTAATAATCATTTAAAAGAATGATAGTAGCTATGGAGAGCATCTAAGCAAAACAAGAGAATTCATGCAAAGTTTAGAAACAAATCACAACAGTTATCAAGAACACATGAAGCCTACCGACAAGCAGAGACAAGGTATTACTCAATCACTTAAGGTGATTACATACATTGTAAGCTATACATGATCTGTTATCAACAATTAGAGATTTCATTCACTATCAGATCAACATTTATATTGTAGTTGCATTCTAACAAGTGCATCACAACAAAAATCCTTTTGTAGAAGGTGGACTTGACATTTCTTTAACAAATCTCTTAACAGATTGCACACCTAATGGTGTTGCTAAAGCTTCAAACAAAGTAGATCCTAACAGGTCTCCACTCTAATACTCTTAACATGGTATATCATCAAAAGTGATCATTTGTAAGCCTTTACCAGCTCCCTTCTTATCTGCAGATAGTGAAGTTTTGTGGGTAGACATCCCCACTACAGTTTTTACTTCCTAACAGGAGTTTTCTGCGATATCATATCATGAGTTATGTGTTATTTGTTTTCATGAATGTTTCTTGAATGTTTATACATATAAAGAACTTATATTATGATCACACATACATAATCAAAGATGAACAGATAGATAGGTATATACAAATCTGATGACACAAAGGTTAATGGGCCAATCACAGAAAAAGTTTTAGAGGTACTGATTCACCCCTCCCCTCTCAGTACATCATTCCAATAATTCCAACAAAAACATATATCATCTTTCAACTTCTCAATAATTTGTTCATGGATCCTTACCCTTTTCTGCATTCAGTCCTTGAATCCTCTGAAGTACTCATCCATGACTGTTTCAAAGTTGTCTCCCAATGATGTTATGTATTCACTGATTTGCATGGTGACCAGTTTTGTGGTATCCCATTTGACATCTCCTAGTGATGGAAATGTTTCTTGAAAGTAGAAGAAAATGCACATGATAAGTGATCCAAACTTAAATGTATTTGTCTTAGCATTTCTTATTGTTCTCATGTTCTCTTCTAACTATCTTAGTAGAATGCCGACAGATCCAGCTGAGTTCCTTTCTTCACAATCTTGTAAGTTGTATCTACTGCATTAGATGCTATGTTGTTCATCCTTCTTGCTTGGAAGAATTTATAACCTAGAACACATGCTCTGAATTTAAGTTCATCATCGATTATAGTAGATACCTTCAATCCTCTGCCATCACACTTTTCTCCAGTTACAGGGTAATCGGTGACTACATGGATAACATCTCGTGTTATCATCTTCGGTTCATCCATCTATAGCTTGTGATTGTGCATTTGGCTCAATACTAACCGAATCCATTTAGTTTTGAATGCCTTTGGGAATAATAGGGCATTAGTGAGCCCTTTCACCTCTATGTGTTTATGTTCATATTTTAAGGATCCATCTTCATTGTGCAGCTTTTTGTAAGCTTGTTCTACCTCTAAATCACCAATTTCTGCAATCTTGCAGTGAATGTAATCTCGCACATCTTCGACAAGAAAAACCCTTGCTGGTATTTGCAAGAATGCTCCAGCATTGTCAGGTCATGAAGCAAACTCAAGGTAAATCTTGTAATGTGGTTCTTCACAACAGAATTCTTAACGAGTTTGACCTCATCCTTCTTGATGTTCTTCGATTTGGTGGATCTTGAAGTCGTGGCCATTTTTTAGATTTAGGGCTTTCTGAGAAATGCATAAAATAGAGTTGTCGGTTGTTGTAGAACTTACTGTTTAAACCAGTAGTAATTTATGATATGCTTGGAGTGCTCTATGTCAAGTTGCAGTGGCTTTGTGATCCTATCATTGTTTGCACAAAATTCGCTCTTGTCGCTCTGCTCTGGTCATGGTAAACAATGAGACCCTTTCGTCGCCTTTTTATAGTTGTTTTCCCTAAAAGTGAGTCATTAATGCTTACCTACTCCTTGGTGTGCGAAGACAGAGATCGTCGGTCAAGACATTAACTTCCATTTTTGATGTTAATATGATGTTTCAGGGTAGTCGTCATACCTCTTGCTTTTACTAATGGGTTTCAGTGTTTTTTTAACATAGTTTGCTTTATTACCGATGAGTCTTAGTTTACATTAGCAACTTTGCTTTTATATGTTAACCGACAAGTTTCGGTAAACATAAGCAGTTTCAGCTTTTAGCGTATACCGATGGATTTTGGTATGTATGTCTGATAGAATAGATATCACAGATTTTAACAAGTAATGTCATGATGCATCTTTACTTATGCTAATTTTACATTTTATCAACATATTATGGAACTGATGTAAAATGATAACTTGGGGTAATGCAGTTCCATACTTACTTGTTCTTCTTAGGTGGGGGTGGTGATGTCACCGGATCCATTGGATGGGGTGTCACCATTTGCATTGCTTGATCTAGCTTCATCACTGTTTGAAGATTTTCTCCACATTTTTTCTCTTGCACTTTGGATGTCTTCAATGGTATTTCCATTGGGATATGTGCTAGTCTCTGTCATTCAGTCTCTACAGTATTTCTTGAGATGACCGACTTTATGACATTGTAAGCATGTCATTCCGGGGTTAGTACAGCCTCTAAAATTTCTTTTCCACTGTCCCATATAGTTTGCAGCAATGTGACCAAATATTCCACATATTGTACAATTCGTCCAAGTGTTGTAATCACATACATACTGGTTACCAACTCTTTTCGGTTGGTAGGGAGTTTCTTCACCTTTAGGCTTCCATGCTTGCTTTTTCTTCTTCTAGCATAAAAGAGTTGTTTTCCCATTCATTTTGCATGTAGGACAGTATTTGTCCATGTAGGTTTCCTTCTTTGGTTGTGTCATCTTAGACTTACATTCATATACTTTATGTCCTTTCTTGTTACATTTATAACAAAATCCTATGAATGAAGATGTAGATTTAGGAATACCTTTCATTTTGCCTCTGCATACATTTGATATGTGGCCTTGCTTTCCATAATGATTGCATGTTAGCTTTCTTGGTCTTGGATTTTCATAGACATTCCTTGGACCAAATTGATTGGGTGATTCTTCATTCTCGGTAAAACCTAGACCGGTGTTGTTGTTGACTCTCCGTTGTCCTTCAAGAAAATCATCATTTCTTTTATTATTTTCTTCAACTTTCTTGATAATTTCATTATGCTGCTACGAAATTCTTATTTCATGTTTTAACTTTTCATTTTCATCCCTTAGCTCACTAATAACTTCTATTCTTTCAATGATTTCAACATTTATTCTTTTTGCCTCTTGACTCATAAGAATAATCTGATTTGTAATCTCATGGTGATGCTCTGTGAGTTTCAGTATTTCAGAGTCTTTCTCTTGTAGCTTTTTTGTAATCTTCCTTCTATCATCAATAGCTAGTGTTTTTTCTTGTTCAGCTTGTCTATCATTGTTCATGACATCAATCATCCTTAACTTCTGTTTCTCTTGACCGATTTGCAAAGATTTCACTTGTCTAGCCAAATGTTGATTGATTTCAGTTAGGCTTGTGATTCTCTCTTCTGATGTGTCTGATGCTTTGCTTGTAGTTGATCCTGAAGACTCAAATAAATCTGGTATATCTTCCTCATGATAATCTATCTCATTACAGTGAGATTCCATAATCTTTCTTTCATCTAATAGTTGTCTCATATTGATTCTAGCTTCTTTATACTGCTCATAGAACATCTGAATTTCTAACTTCTTATTTTCAATATTTTTGTCAAGTTTGTACTTGTCCATTGTGTGATCTTTTCTCTTAAGCCTTTAAGCTTTCCAAACAAGAGACTATGCTCTAAAACCAATTGTTGGAATTAATAGGAAGTGTGTACTGAGAGGGGAGGGGTGAATCGGTACCTCTAAAACTTTTGTATCCTTTAATCAATTAACCTTTGTGTAATCAATTATTTATCCAACCATCTGATCTATACTATCTTGATGCAAGATATATCAATTCATAAACTTAACATACATGTGAACATTCATAGAAACATTCATGAAATTAATTGACACATAACACAAGATATGATATCGCAGAAAACTCCTGTTAGGAAGTAAAAACTGCGGTGGGGATGGCACCCAAAAAATCTTCACTATCTGCAAATTGGAAGGGGTCGGTTAAGGCTTACAATTTGATCACTTCTGATGATCTACCTGGTTAAGAGTATCTGTGGAGACCTATTAAAGTCTACTTGGTTAAGAGCTTTACCAACACTATTGAGTGTGTACTCGGTTAAGAGATTTCTAGTCAGACTATTAAATCCACCTTCCTTAAAAGGACTTTTACATTTTGCTTCAATTGTTAGAATGATAGAAAATTACAATTTGACCTGGTAGATGCAATCTCCTATTGCTGATTAAATATCCATTTAATTTCACATATAAAGATATATCACCTAATGTGATTGAATAATACCTCTGATTCTCGGTAGCCTCTGTTTTTGGTTCTAATAACCAAATTCACCTTTTGTTGTCGTGGTTCTTGAAACTTTCAATATGATCCATAGATGTGCTCATAGGATTCATTCATCCTCTCTTCTATATTCACACACATATAATGAATTATTGCATCATCTATTTATAAGATGGATTGAATTTATCAAGTTTCACATAAAACAATGTTAACTCTAAGATCAGGTTTACAACTTTTACCTTGATCTCCTAGTCTATGTGTTTTAAATCAGTTAGACTGATTAAAGAAATTACATTCATGTTTCTTGTCCCTAAAGAAATGGTTTTAAAAACAAATTAAGACTCTATAAATAGAACATGACTGTTTTATCTGATGTGGAAGTCAAATCCACTTTTTGCGAGCTACAATTGACTTTCGGTTTCTAACAGTCGGTTATGCTCTGAAGTCAGTTGACTATCTTTCAGGTTCCTTGCTTTAGCTGTTCTCTTGGTTTTCTCTTTGAATATCTCTTGGGTTGCACTATATCCTACACGTCGAATTTCTTTGTCAGGTTCCTCTTTATCCTTTCCAATTTGCAATTTTGGGTTACACACAAAATTTTATCATCGGTTTTCTTTGTACTTAGCTATTTTCGGTGATCTCTTGTATCTACATTTTCGGTTTGCTCTTTGTCCTGTATTTCGGTGTATGCTTACCGAAAGTGTTGTTTGTATACTAAAGACAAAATAATGTCATTAGATATTCTCGGAGTCCCTAACTACAAGGCAAATATAAAAGAGGGAGAATATGATCTTGATGAGAAGGAGAAGGAAGATGAAGAAAAAGAGAAATCAAATGATCAGAATGATGGAAATGCAGAGTTCAAAAGAGAAGAGGAGAAAATGAAATATTACTCATGAAGGAGTTGAATAGAAAGGTTTAGAAATAAATGCTAAGATTGAAGAGTTGGAAAGAGACACAGAAAGGGAAATAGAGGAAAAAACATCACTGATTCAAAGGACATGAAAATTATTCAAGGTCCAATTCAGTTGGATGCTCTCAGCCCTGAACAGTTGTGGATATTGCTAATGTAGCTCATACAAAGGAAATGAATTAGATCTTGAGGACACATAAGAAAGATAGTGAGTTTCTTACTCTTGCATCTCAATTTTTGTGCAAGATCATGCCAACCTATGCAACAAATCAAAATGATTCAACTTAAGGTCAGTTAGAAAGTTTATTGAAGGAAGAAAATACACATTTTGAATCTTTGGAAAATTCAACATTGGTGAAGGTACATAATGAATATGAGATTACCAGACTTAATCAGTTGAAGGTAGACATTTCCACAGACAAAAAATCTTTGGGCCTGGTAATTCAATGAGTGAAGAATGCTTTGACTGAAGGAAGAAAAATTTACAAAGGTTGTATTGATTATATTGGATGTGTGTCTAATGTTGAAAAAATCATTAAGGAGAGTGAGGAGAAGCTAGTTGAAATATAAATTAAATTATTTTTATCCTTTCAAGACTTTAGCTTTGGTGCATGCAGTGCAAGCGACAACTTTAAATGATAAAATAAGAACACTTGTCACTAAAAAGGATAGAGTAACGGGGAGAATTGGCCAGCTTATGATCTTAATTATTCTTAAGCTTGATATATTATTGAATATTCTAAAGGAGGTAGGACAAACTTATAATTTACTATTTACTTTAGATCTTATTAATACAATGAAAGAATCTTATGCAATATAAGGGCATATTGAAGTCATGGAGAGTATGAAGAAGAGTTGGGATAATGATTTTGCAACTCTAAAGAACAATTTCTCAAACATTTTCAAAGTATTGTAAGTATTTTTGGATAGCTTGTATATAGCATAGTGACTTAGGATTTTGGTAGGAGAATATTTATGAGTTCTATCCTTTTCCATTGATGTCAAAGTGGGAGAGATAAAGAATAAAAAATGAGAGATTCAGCTCAAGGGGAGCTCAAATTTTTGGATAAGGAGAAATCTTTTTGGAGTATGACAGTTTGGCATTTTGTTTGGGCACTTAGTTATTTTTCACTAAGTATTTCCATCAATGACAAAGGGGGAGTTTTTTAGTAAGAGAAACTCTCTTGTTAAGTTGTATGTTGTCATTGATGGCAACCATACACTATTCTAAAGGTTACCTGTCATACTATGATGATACCGAAGGTTACTATGCAGATTTGGCTAAGTATGGGATGACTAGTGTGATGAATAAAATGGTGATCAATGGTTGGAATACAAAACACTCTAAAAAATTGAATCCGATTAGCACAGCCAAAGAGTAAGGGTTCCAATTCATGATTTACACAATGTAGAGTTTTGGATTCCTTATGAAGGTATTGTTAATGATATGTAAATATGATATGTGAATGTAATAATGAATAAATTAAAGTAAATTAAATCCACGAGAGTATGAATAAGAGGAAAATAGGGAGGATGAACTCACCTTGAAAAAAAAAGGAGAGGATTGACCTTCAAATATAAAATTGACTATCGCAGAACTGTCAAAATCAGAAATGGTTCTGGATCTGGAACTTTGACACCTAAATCTTTAGACTGCTAAATTTCCAGATTTAAAGGACTATGTCAAAAAAATTCAACCTTGTCAAGAACTATGTCAAACAAATTCAACCTCGTCAAGGACTATGTCAAACAAATTTGACCTAGTCCTTTTAACTTCAAAACTGGTGAAACTTGTAGAGGACATGTGCCTAGTTTTGATGTTCCCAAATTTAGCTTTGAAAATCCAAAAAATTGCTCCTGCACACAAAAAAGAATAGGAATAAGTTTTTGGGGAGGGATTTTCCTGGGTAAAATCCCTTTTTAGGAATCAACCTTGAAATGAAATAAATGAAATTGAAAGAAAGTTGTCATGTAGAAGAGATTAGATCCAAATAATGGAATATACCTGATGCAGTCAAGGATGGAGAAACCCAAAATGATCACTCTAATCTATGAAGCCAACACAAAACAACTGGAATAACAAGAAAAAAAAGGCATCCATGAGAAAATGAGAGATCAACCTTCAATTATGATCAGTGAATCAATTACAATAAATCTGCAATAGGCAGTCTCACATGCCAAACATACATGCCTGATTAGATCATAAATCTCTTACAATCCGTATACAAGTTGTGCTAGATAATCTAATGAAAACTCTCTTATTCCATAGGAATAAGTCCATAATCTTAAATAGAAATTACAATCATCGGTCAGCCTAGTAAAGTTCACATTTTCCAAGAGTAATAAAATGTGTTACAACAATTAGATCAGGACCCAAAAACAACTAGATCAACCTCCAATAAAAAAATAAGAGATGTGATCATACAAATAAGTTAGCCTCAAACATAACACTAAGATGGCATGACCGCGCTTGGAAAAACCAACCAGAAATCAAGAAAATATTGGAAACCTAAGCTCTGATTGGTAACATGAAGAACAATATAGTCCCACAAAGAAATTTTAATAACTCTCACATGATGAATCCAAATGAGGTGTGACCATAGAAAATGATCCAACACAAAGCCATGAACACATTTTCATGACCACAACCAACAAGAATAAGTATATATTCATCACTAATAGAAACACAAGACTAAAAGAAACTATACTAACAACTGAAAGAAAAAAAAATTGGTGATGCAAGATCGCCATGGTTCTAAGATGCTCCCACATCAAAAACTTAGGGTAATTGAAAAGTGAGTGCCTCACTTTTCTAGGGCCAAAGGAAAACCAAATATGTCAATCTTAGCTGAGAAATCCATGATGAATCCTCAATTGGTTTGTCCTTCCACTTGACTAGATATTCCATATACTGCTTACCTCTTGTAACTTGACCAACTCTACTTTCCAAAATCCTTTCAATCTGCTCCATCTTCTCCTTAGGATACTATTGTGCACCATCTAATTCTCCATTAGATTAAAGATACTCATAAAAATCAGCAACATTGAAAACTGGTTATATGTCCACATCCTCTGGTAATTCCACTTCATATACATTCCCTGAATCAAATCTCCTCAAGATCTCATAAGGACAAAACTTCTTCATCTTCAACTTGTTATAAGTACCAACTGGAAATATACCCTTCTACAAGTATACCATAACTCCATCTCCCACTTGAAATTCCTTATGTCTCATATTCTTGTCTCCTCTCCTTTCATAAACTTGATTCATTTCCTCTTAATGATGTCTCACTCCTTCATGTAATGACTTCATAACCTCAGCAAACTTCTAACCTTTAGCACTCTTCTTAACTTCAAGACTAATATCCCTTACTTATGCTATTCCTTTAGGATTAAACCCAATAACCACTTAAAATGGTGTCTTCCCTGTGTTCCTATTTATGGAATTGTTATATGCAAACTATGTATGTGGTAAAACTAAATCCCTGATACTACTAAAGAGTTATTTTGTTTTCATTATTTATGTCAAATTCATATTGGTTAATTAATGTTAGTCGATGAAAGAAGAAGGAGTCATAGGAGTCAGTCAGTAAAGCATATAGAGTACTCAGTAAAAGAAAAAGAGAGATAGGCACCGAGAAGAGCAAGACAAGAACCAAGTAGTGCATAATAGTCACCAAGCTGAGAGATACATGTTATCGAGTAACACAGAGACGACATAACAATTAATGGTGATCAATGTTAGGTAAAACATTGGGAATATATACACATCATTGCACATGATTCCAAGGCAAATCCACCAATGGAAAATGAAAGGACTAATACATTGGGAATGAAACCAAAGCTAGCACCGCTTAACCTCCACCGTTGAAGGAGAATGATCTAGAACAATTCCATCGCCTCTAGGTAAAATAAAAAGGAACATATTGTGAAGATTGAAAGAGAGAGTATGAGATAGATGAAGAGATTGAGTGAATGGTGTAGAAGGATGCAAAGGAACAATAACTGATGTGATAGTGATGAACTACCTAGTATAGAGCGGTTAGAGTAGAACAGTGAAGATGAACTAGTTTTGATACTACCGAGTGTACAATTAGGTAAATAAGTTATTAAGCATAGTGACTCTGAACAACATTTGTTGATGCATTATTATAGACATATTTGTACTGAAATTTATTATATTCACAAGAGTGAAAATCCCACTATTGGGTAGGCCCTAATAGATATGCTTTTGTAAATCCTTTAATAGGGTACATCTCTTAGATTAGAGATTGTAAAATCGTTTAGCAAGGTAGACTGTACAAGTCTTTTGTACTCCTAACAGGGTAAGCTATCAGCTGAAGTAGCTAAACATTGTAGCTCTAACCGAGCAACCTTTTTACTATAGTAGTGAAGGATTATGGGTACCATCCCCACTGTAGTTTTTCCCCTCTGACAAGGGTTTTTGCGAGACCAAAAATCATGGTGTTATGAGTTATGATTTTATGTTTTGATTTATATGTTTTATAATGATTAATTGCAAAGTGTTCAATTTGGTATTTGATTAGAATATATGATTCACCCATCCCCTCTCAATACTTATATTTCCTTATTAAAAACAACAATTGGTATCAGAGCTTGGACTCTTGAGATAAGGGTTTAACCACCTTAGAGTAAAAGATCATAGCTATGGAAATTTTTAGGCAAGCTAAGAAGATTGATAGTCTTGAGTTTGACTTGGAAAGTGCATAGGAGTTTATTAATGATCTAAGAAGGAAATTGGAAAAGTCATTAAAGGTGAGAAATCTCTTATGTGATGAATTGAAGTCCACACAAAAACATGTTGATATACTTGAGACAACATCTGAAGGAAGTTTGAATGGTGAATATGAAACAACTACTGTAGAACTGATGGAAAAGAATGAAGCACTTACTGAGTAGTTGAACCTGATAAAGAAATATTAGGAGGCACAAGGTATTAGAATGGGTAAAATACTTGAATCAAAGTAAATAGTTGAAGATGCAAAGAGAGTGACAGAAGAAGACAAGAGGCAAGTTGAGGAAAGACTAACTGAAAAGGATAATGAGATCATGAGAATGACCCAAACACATTATGCTTTGACCGACCAATGAGTGAGTGAAAATCAAGAAAACAACTAGAAAAGAACTCAAGAATCAAGCACTAAGGTCTAAGATTGAAAGATTGACTAGAGAACTGAAATAAAAAAAGTAAGAAAATGAAGTACTAAAATGAAATGAAGAAGCGTCAAGGATGTTGGATAAACAACTTAGAAGTCAGAAACAACCGAATGATAAAAATAGACTTGGGTTCACTAAAAATAGCACTACTGAGAAGGGAGAGTCCTCAAACCAACCTAAAAATTGAGATATTGCTACCCCACCAAAGAAAAAGAAGAAAAATTTGCTATTATTGTGGGAAACTTGGTCATATAGCTAATGTCTGCAGAAGAAAAAGAGGTAAACCACCAAGCATTCCTAAATTTGATGGTTATTTTTATAATTATAATAATTATAGACTTATGACCATATCTATTGCAAGTATTGAAGTAACCATTTAATTTTTCCTTCCAATTAATTAATATGGATGACACAAACCATTATTAAATCTTCCCAACATTGTCTTCATAAATCATATGGCTCGTGTGCAGCCACTTATCAGCCATCCAAGCCCTCATGAAAAATGGGTACCTAACCAACAAAATACACCAAACAAATGACAAAGCACATCAATACCAAGGGACTAAAACACAAGAATTTCATGTATAGAATGTCAAAGATATGGATACATTGTGGAAAACTACATGTTATTGCATGTCAAAAACAATAGAAGATCATGGAGAAGTACTAGCATGGAATTCTTTCATTGTCATAAGGCAGGTCACCTATCCAAAGACTACAAGTACCAAGGTAAAGCTTCAACTGATGAGGAAAATTTTGACAAAGAACAAGTGAATTTTGAAGAAGTAAGAAATCAGATGAATAAAATATGGAGAAGGAAGTCTCTAGATGATGGAACATCATATGGAACATTCGATGGAACCTCATCCTCCGGATCAGATGTACCTAACTCCACCTAATCGGTTAAAGGTATGTGTAGGATTTGTATGCTAAATTTCAATCTTAAATTAGTTCTTAGCATTTGTACAGAGATCAATATAAGCATATTTAGATACATTTGGATATATACTGTGAAGTCAATATTTCATGTTTTATTGGTGAAAGGCAATGTTATTTTGTTTCATTCGGTAAAAGGAAGTGTAGTGTAGTGATTGGTGAAAAGCGAGTCGGTGCCAACATTAATTTCTATCATACTAGCCATTAGAAACCCTAATTAATGAAAAAATATAAATAGACCACTTTGTCTATCACTTCCACCTAATGTTTCCAAGATCATTTGAGAGAAATGCAAATTCGAGTCATCTAAGTGCATCCAAGTGATTGCTGAGGTAATTCTAAACTAATATAAGCACATTTGAGCATATTTAAGTAATTTTTGGTGTTTCCCTAGATGTGCAAGCACGACCGAGTTGTAGCAGAAAAAGCCCCATTTCAATAAAGCAGTGATAGATCTAAAGAAATGGCACCCAAGGTACATAATCCTATTCGTGTTGAGAAGATTGATCTTGTCAACCCTAGAAATGCAAGATTCCTCCCACAAAGGATGCTAAACTAGATAAGATGGGAGCTGTCTCATCTATTCCAACAAGATTTATTTTGATCAAAGACATTCGTGCCTTTATCCATTGCAAAATTGAGGAGATCTGTGAAGCTGAAATTGATATATCTTTTTAGAGTTTGTGTGCAAATAAGAAATTGAAGGATGATCACATCCACCTGGCTACTAAGGGTTTACTGCATTCCCTACATTTACCAATATTTTTCAAGACCGAGTGGATTAAAGTGGTGTTAATTTGAGTCCATGATTAGTTCATGTGGGTAGATGAACCAATCAAGATCACTAAGGTTGTTTTAAATACAGTGACTGGATATCCAATCGGTGAGAGACCAAAGGAAAACAAGCAAACTGACAAGAACAAACTTTGTGAATTGACAGAAGCCCAATGGGATGGGAGAGGTCTTAAGCTATCTACTATGGAAGATACTAAACTTAGTTTCACATGTAATGTCAAATCATACTGGATCTTCCAATCCTCATGAGTAGACAATGCACCATGTGGAGTAGTGGACTTAGCATACAAGATTGTTAAGAAAGGCATGCAGATTTATTTGTGTAAAATCTTGTTGAAGCAATAGGATGAAAACATGAACACAATAAGGAAATACAAGACCAATACATTGAAGTTTGAATCGCTATTGGTGCAAATTTTCTTCTACTTCCAAAAATTATTTCCATCTATCGGTAACATTATATGTAATGTGGAGAAATCAATTATCTATCAGATTAATGATTACATCAAGAGTTTAGAAGATAATTTTGATATGGTTATGAATGACTACTTTTATAAATTTCAAACAAGAATGCACAAGAGGCTCAAAATTCCACCTCAGTTAGAGGAAAAACATCAGGACACCGTATGTTTTTAATTAGATACTAACACATGTATCATTAAGGATGTTAAGCCTAGAACTATTTGGTTACAACTGATGGGATATGAGATGGATATTGATATTTCCACGTAGAAAATTGAATCCCTTCTAGATAAACCTACGGATAGGAGAGAAAAATGTTATGGATTATATGAGGAAGTCAAGGAGAAGATAAAATGGGGTATTTTGATACCCAAGGCTCAAATAAAATCAAACAAAATGATTGCTAATCTATCTAAAAATCTTGGAGTCAGCATTGAAGAAGATGAATCACGATCATCTAATGATGAGGGTAAGAAGCCATAATTGATAAAGACATCACCAAGCCCCAAAGGTAGAATACCATCAACAAGGTCTATTGTTACACCAAGAGAATAGAGGAAATCTGAGCCTGAGCCACCGAGATCCAAAACTTATGTGAGAGACAGAAAATCAAATACCAGACCGAGAAGAAAGTTAAAACTACAAGAAGATAGTGAAACTGAATCTAAGGATCTTAGTCACTTCAAAGTTGTAAAGAACCAAACCCAAGTCCAAGAAATTTAGATGATTATCTTGGAAAATTTAAGAAGAATAAAGGATTTGCAGGGATAAGATTTGCAAAGTATGATACACAAAGTGGTGAAGACAAGGTAAAGATGAAGATGCAGTTGTCTTTACGTTACACAAATTTAGATACACACATGTTAAAGTTGTCAATTATCTACCTGTTGAGCTATACAACAAAATTGATGCAAGATGGAAGTATGTAATGACTTTGGAGAAGCAAATGAGGTAAATATCTCTAGTACTAACTATACCCGAGTTGTCTTTTCTCAAAATCAATGGAGCATTGAAAAAGTACTCAAATGGATTTCTTGTCAATGTAAGATCACTAAGAATTATGGTTGGAGAATTAGATATAGTACAAAAAGAAACTGATGATAAGTGGAGATAAATTTTCCTTGCAATCAAGGCAACTGAGTCAATAAAAGAGCAAGTAAATGCTGACAAAGTTGATGGAATAGTTAGAGAAGATCAAAGTAAGGTTGATACTATTGATTTGACACTAGATAAAGATGAGATCATAATTGAACACATCTTTGATAAAGACCCAGCTGAAGATATAACAAAAGATGAAGATATCATGGATACCTGGGAAAAAGAGATAGAATCTATGGACGTCAATGATAATTATATAGAAACAATAATGAATCCAGTTTCACAACAAGTGCATGATTATCTTGAAATTCATGAAGTTATGCCTGAAGTTTCCATAAATATAGAGGAGAATACTACCAAACAACAAAATGATAAAGAACAAGAAGAAACCAAGGAAAATAAGGAAACTGAGACAAACACAAAACATAAGACCGAGTCGGTTCCCTCTATTGAGACTACAGGACAACAATAAGTGCAAGAAAAGGAGAACCCAAAGGAACAAGAAGAAGAGAAGAAAGAAGAAAAATAGGAAGAAGAGAAGAAAGAGGAGACATAGGAAAAGAAGAAAGAAGACAAGCAAGAAGAGAAAAGAGAAGAAATCATAGCATGTACCTAAATCGAGACTACATCTAATGCACTGAAGGCATCATGTTCTCCAAAATTCTCTACCGGTGAAAGAATTATGGTTGAAAAGAAGAAGTAAAAGAAAAGAAAGCAAGTTGACTTGAGCCAACCAATTATCATAGCTAAGGTAGACATCTCTTTACTTAGTTCAAAAGAATTATTTGAATATGGAGATCTACTGATGAAGAAAGAAGCCCGAGATAAATTGTTGGAAGTGTTAGAGAGGGTAAAGGATATACTATAGGAGATTGTCCATAATGAAAATGTAAATGAAAAGGGCAGCCTAATCAGTTAAGTGGAAGAATTAGTTATGAAAATCAAAGAAGCCAGTAAGGATACCACCGAGTACCTGATGAAAGTACATGAGAAGAAAATAGAGCATCAAATAATTGAACATATCTTGAAGAGTGTTGCATTGGACAAAATATCACTTTCTAAATTATCTATAGATCTAGAGAAAAATTGAATAATATTCTTTCATCATTTCATAGACTTTTTTTCAATATCAAAATTCACTGAGGAGATTAGAAAGAAAGATGACTCTGTGGAGATAGAGATGACCGAGCAGCTAAAGAATGTTACAATCGAGCTTGGATGACTTCAAGTTTATTACCTGAGGCTGAAATATCTGATGGTAATGGGGCATGAACTCAGACAAGAAGAGAACAAGATAAGATTGGAACTACTTGAACTGAAAGCGCTTCTGATTCCCTAAATATAATTAATGTAAAACCATCTAAAGACGGCCAAAGATATGGTCAATACCCTAGATGTCAGTTCACTGGATAACATGATTTGATTAGCAATAGATATTGGTAAACAAATTATTGTGCTGTAAACACTAAAGGAAACATGGGAGACAACCCTAGGAGATGTCAAGAAGCGGTATGCACACATTTTTTATAAGATATATCTAGTAGATCAAAGTAAGTAATTTTATTTTTGGCATATTTGTCAAAAAAGGGGGATATATGTATATGTATAGGTGGAGATATATTTGTGTTAGAATCTATATATACGAATTATTATCAAAGGGGGAGTTATACATAATTTTGATGACTTTGAGTTTTTAACAAAAATGCCAAACTAATGCCAAAGGGGGATATTGATACTCCTAAAGAGTTATTTGTTTTCATTAGTTTTTTTGAATTCATATTGGTTAATTAATGTCAGTCAGTGAAAGAATAAGGAATCATAGGAGTCAGTCGGTAAAGCATGCAGAGTAATCGGTAAAAGAAAAAGAGAGATAGACACCGAGCAGAGCAAGACATGCATCGAGTAGTGCATGATAGTCATTGAGCCAAGAGATACATGTTACCAAGTAACACATGGACAACAAATAATTAATGTAATATACATTGAATCTGGACACCGAACAGGAAACATTTTATGGAACTCAAGATGAGCGTTAGGTAAAACATTGAGAATATATATACATCATTGCACATGATTCCAAGGTAGATTCACCAATGGAAAATGAAAGGAATAATACATTGGGAATGAAACCAAAGCTAGCACCGCTTAACCTCCACCATTGAAGGAGAGGGATCTAGAACAATTCCACCACCTCTAGGTCAAATAAAAAGGAATAGATTGCGAAGAGTAAAAGAGAGAGTGTGAGACAAATGAAGAGATTGAGTGAATGGTGCAGAAGGATGCAAAGGAACAATAACTGATGTGATAGTGATTAACTACTGAGTACATAAGGGTTTGAGTAGAATAGTGAAGATGAACTAGTTTTGATACTACTGAGTGTAGAATGAGGTAAATAAGTTATTGAGCATAGTGACTCTGAACATCATTTTTTGATGCATTATTACAAACATATTTGTACTCAATTTTATTATATTCGCAAGAGTAAAAATCCCACTATTGGGTAGGCCCTAAGAGGTCTTAATTTGTAAATCATTTAACAGGGTACATCTCTTAGATTAGAGATTGTAAAATCGTTTAGCAAGGTAGACTGTACAAGTCTTTTGTACTCCTAACAAGGTAAGCTATCATTAGTAGCTAAACATTGTAGGTCTAACCGAGCAAACTTTTTACTATAGTAGTGAAGGATTGTGGGTAGCATACCCACCACATTTTTTCCCCTCTAACAAGGGTTTCTACGAGACCAAAAATCATGGTGTTATGAGTTATGATTTATATATTTTATAATGAATAATTGCAAAGTGTTTAATTCAGTATTTGATCAGAATATACAATTTTTTTTTGGAGTTTTGATTCACCCCTCCCCTCTCATTACTTATATTTCCATGTTAAAACCCCAACTTCAAAGCTTATCTCCAACTAAATATCTCAATAAGTTTCCCAAAATCTTGTTCACAACTTCTATCTGTCAATCAGTTTATGGATGAAAAGTATAACTAAACTTCAAATCAGCTTTCAAATTCTTCCAAAATGTCCTATAAAAATAACCAATAAATGTCTGACATAATGCTCTTAGGTAATCCATGTAACCTTACAATCTCCTAGAAAAACAAATCAGCTACATGTACTGCATTAGTAGTATTTATACAAGGAAAAAAATGTGTCATCTTAGAAAACATGTCTAAAACTACAATAATTGAGTCATAACCCCTCTGTATTGCAGGCAATCCAAGAGAAAAATCCATACTAATCTCCTCCCAATGTCTAACTAGAACTTTCAAAGGTGTATACAACAACGCATTCTGACTACTTTCTTTTGCAACTTGACATAACTTACAACTCTATACAAATTTCCTGACATCCTTCTGAACTTGTGGCCAAAAGTAATTCTCACTCACCAAAGCTATTTTCTTATCAATGCCAAATGTCCTAGTAAACCTCCATTATGTTTCTCCTTAATCACATTATCTCTCATGGAGCTCCTAGGTATACATAATTGATTACCTCTAAACAACATTCCATCCTAAATGAAATATTCTAACTACTTACTTCTATCTACAACAATAGGTTCTTTACAAGCCTTCCAAATCTCAGCAAATTCTGAATCTTCTTCATACAAGGTCTTCAATTCATCAAAACCCAATACTACAATCTTCATCTCAGTCAACAAGGTCCTTCTCTTACTCAAAGCATCAGACATTTTATTTTCCACACCACTCTTATGTTTCAACACAAATTTATACCTCTGTATAAACTCAACCCATCTCATATGTCTTTTATTCAACTTACCTTGGCTACCCAGATACTTCAATGCTTGATGATTGGTAAACAATACAAACTCCTTAGGTAACAAGTAATGTCTCCACTTCTTCAAGGATTTAATTATAGTATATAATTCATAATAATACATTGAGTACCTTCTTTTACAATCATTCAACGTCTCACTAAAATAAGCAACAAGTCTCCCTTCTTGAGTAAAAATAGCTCCAATTGCATTTCCACTAGTATCAGAGTCTACTTGAAATACCTTATTGAAATCAAGTAAATCTAATACTGGTTGTTTAGTCACCTTCTAATTCAACAACTAAAAACCAATGTGTGCACCATGTGTCCATTTTAACTCCTTTTTATCACCTCTCATAGTTTCTGTCATCGGTCCACATATTGAACTAAATTGTTTGATGAACTTCTGATAGAAACTAGACAACCCATGAAAAGATCTTACTTCTCCAACAACAATGTTTTTAAATTTCTTAGGATTCATCTTCAATCCCTTAGTATATATTACAAATCCTAAGTATACGCCCTCTTCTTTCATGAATTACACTTCTTGGTGTTTATCAACAAATTATCTTCTTTCAACCTCTGTAATACTTGCCTAACACGCATCAAATGTTCTTCTTTGTTCTTACTAAAAATAAAGATATCTGTTGGAATTATATTGGAATGGTGTACTGAGAGGGGAGGGGTGAAACAGTACCTCTAAAACTTTTCTTGGTTAGCCCATTAACCCTTAATCATCTATTTGTAAATTATCTTATCTAACTGTTCATCTTTCTTTATGTATATGCAATCATATCATAAGTTCTTTAAATATGTAACCATAAAAGAAACATTCATGAAAATAGATAACACATAACACAAGATATGATATCACTGAAAACTCCTGTTAGGAAGTAAAAACTACGGTGGGGATTGTTACCCACAAGACTTCACTATTTGTAGATAAGAAGGGGTCAGTTAAGGCTTACAATTGGTCACTTCTGATGACCTACCCTGTTAGGAGTATTACAATGGAGACCTATTAAGATCTGCTTCATTGGAAGCTTTAGCAACAATGTTAAGTGTGCACTCTGTTAAGAGATTTGTAAAGAACGGTTAAGTCCACCTTCTACAAAAGGATTTTAGATGTGATGCACTTGTTAGAATGCAACTACATAAGTCTTTGATCTGATGATGTATGCAATCTCTAATTGCTAATAACAGATCCAATAAAGCTTCCTATGTATAATTAATCATCCTTCCATGATTTAATAATACCTTTGTCTTCTTGTCAGTAGCCTCTGTGTGTTCTTGACAACTGATGTGATCTGTTTCTAAACTTTGCATGAATTCTACCTTCTGCTCCTTAGATGCTCTTCATGGCTATCAACAACAATGAATTCATAACTCACAATTGATTTGAACATCTATTTATACTAGTTTTTGGCTCAATTCTTGATTCACGCTTCGCAAGTTAACTCTAGATCCAAGGTTTACAACTTGACCTTGATCTTTAGTTAGATATGTTTTAGATCCATTAGGATGCTTTAAAACATTTACATAAAGCTTGCTTGTCCCTCAAGTTATGATTTAAAATAAATTAAAACTCTATAAATAGAATTACATTGCTTTATCCATCATGTAAAACTCAGATCCACTATTTGCGGGTTCTCTAACTGACTGTCAGTTCTGACGATCGGTTTTCTTTGTCGTCAGTGTTCCTTTCTTGAACTAGTCATTGGGTATGCCTTTTCTGTTCCGTCAATTTTTTTCTCAAAAATGTGTCGTCGGTGATCATCTCAATGTTATGTTATTAACCCATCGGTGATGTCTTGTTCACTTTGTCGGTGCAACACTTGTTAGTGTTCGTCGGTCAATTCCATACTTAGCATTTTTCATGACCTCTGTGTTCTGTCGAGTATACTCACTGTTTGCCGGTAATTCTTGTAGTCCGTCGATAATGCTTGTAGTCCATCGGTAATGCTTGTACCGATGATCTATGTTAATTTTTTTCACTAAGTGTACTAATGGAAAAATTAATGTCATCAATATCATCCAAATAAAAAATGACATGCTTACCCAATAATCTCTTTAGGACTTCATTCATCAACCTCATAAAATTACTATGTGTGTTAGACAATACAAAGGGCATTACCAACCACTAATATAATCCTTCATTTGTCTTAAATACAGTCTTCCATTCATCACCTTCTCTGATGCTTATATGATGATATCCACTCTTCAAGTTAATCTTAGAAAAATACTTAGCTCCAGTCAAACCATTCATCCTTGGTAAAGGAAACCATACTTAATTGTAATTTGATTAATAGCTCTTGAATCAGTACACATCCTCCATTATCCATCCTTCTTATGTGTTGATACCATAGGTACCGCACACAGGCTCGGACTTTCTTTGATCAAACCTCTCTGCAAAAAAATCTTGTACTTGCCTATTGAGTTCTTCACTCTCTGTTGGTGTCATCTTATATGCTAATTTATTTGGAAAACTAGCTCCTGGTATCAAATCAGTGCAATGGATAATACTTCATACTGGTGGTAATCCATCAGGTACATTATCATATATAATGTCATCATACTCATTCAACAATCCAAGAATTTCCTTAGGATATTCTTCTACCAAAACATTCTTCTTAGACTCCTTAGGAGCTAAATAAAAACACACATTATTATGCTTCATGCCGTCCAAAAACTTCCTATCATCTACCAAATAGATTCTTACACTGGTACACACTTCACTCTTAAGACGTTCCTCTAAAGGTAAAAAATTATGTTTCATCCCATTAGCCACAATAGTATAAACATTCCTTCTACCATCGTATATGTCTTCCCTATCATACTTCCATGGTCTACCCAAAAAGATATGACACACATCCATAGGTATAATATCATACAAAACTTCATCATAATACTTCATAATCTTGAATTTAACTAGGCATTTTTCACTTACCAATACCTTATGTTCATCTTGAATCCAAGCAATATAATAGGGTTTAGGATACTTCATCCTCTGCAACTTTAGTTTTTCAACTAACTCTTTTGAATCAAGATTATCAGAATTGCCACTATATATGACCACATTACACACCTTGTTCTACACCTTACATCTTGTCCTTAACAAATTATTCCTCTGTATAGACTCCTCTTTTTCTCCATGATATAGGATCCTCCTAGTCATCAGGTTTTACCTTCCTCTTCTTGATTGTTGTTCAATGAACCGGTGGACTCTTCATCAACAAATTTTGTCCTCCTACTACTCTTTTCTTTCTTCTCAAATTTACCTTGTTTTCATTCAAAGTCTCTATGTCCTACTTCATCAAAGTTGAAACAAGTGTCATTGGACTTCCTTCTTTCACCACTTCCTTTCCCTTCATTCAGATAGGAACTCCTATCATTGCTATTATATTGATCAATGTTCTTAACTTCAAGCTAATGTTTACTCTGATCTATAGTAGATCTACCTCTACCTCATTGAAATCTTTACCTTTGCCTCTTTTTATTTTCTCATGCCTTTTGTTTAGCTTCCCTTTAGCTTTCAAGGCCCACTTGTAAAACTCTTCCACACTCGTAATCTACACTAGACTAACTTCATCTTGTTTGGACATCCTCAAACCATTAAGGTAGCAAGAAACTTGTTCAGCTTCATCATCTACATGACCATATATGATGTTCAACTTGTAGAACTCCTCAGTATAACCCTTTACACTTAAATCTCTTTTCTTTAAGTTTTTAAACTTCCTAAACAAACTTACTTGATAGTCTTAATCCAAAAAAAAATTCTTTTAATTTGGTCACCATCCTATCCCATGATTTGATCTTATCTTTTCCTCTTCTTTTTCGGTCTATCAGAAAATGTTACCACCATAGGGATTCATGTCCTTTGAACTTAGTACAAGCATACTTCACCTTCCTTTCGTTCCTAGCCTCTTCAAGCTCAAAACACTTATCCATCTCTATGATCCAATCTATCAACTCATCAGCATCTAGGTTACCATGATAATCAGGTGGGTTGAAATAAGGTCTTTGATTACCATTAGTCAATGCCCTAATGAATCTTTCCTCTCCTTGATTCAACTCAGGTTGTGCTTCCTGGTTATCAGCTTCGACAACTACATTCTGATTTTGTTCATCTCCTTCTTCATCACTTGCATCTTCTATATGTTTTTCCTCTCCTCTCGACTATCACTATTGCTTATAATCTTGCAGATATTTTCCTCAACAAATCCAAAATTGTTGGATCTACATGTCATTCTCCTCCTCTAGCATTTCTCCTGGCCATATTTATAATCCACAGTCGTTGAATCGCCTCACAATAGGTGCTTAGTAATCATGCCCAAAGCCTCTCTTAGGAATAGTTTATTCAATCTAAGGATCACTTCTCCCCCATGAGGTGCATTTAGTTTGTCAACCTAGGGATGTATACTTGAAATGGTATGACACAGTATGTGCACTAAGTTCCTTAAAGAGTCACTCTACCTATGCTACAGGAAAGTAAAATACATGAAATGGATCTATATTAGAGCTTCAGGAAAGGAAACACGCCTATTCCTTAATGAAATTAATGCTACAAATTGTAAACTCTACTTAAGCCTATTCTTTCAACCTAGAGAATCCACTATAACTATCCTTGCAGGTGTTGGAGGAACATTCACAAAGTACAATGCTGCTGGAAGAAACTGTAATCTTCTATCTAGAATGCTAGAAATGTAGAAAGTAAATCTATTCTACTCTACTCTAATCCACCTCCCAAGTGGGCCCCCTTGTTTGGCTTCTGCTAATCTATTAACACAGAAGATAAACCAAAAGTCACTTCATTATATTTCAAAAACTGATTACATGAGAATGGTACGTAAAACTAAAAATGAACTTGTTGTGCAAGATACAATCAAAACAATGTATTCCAAAATCTACAAACTTACAAAAAAACAGTCTCCTCCCTATAAATAGAGGATTGACTTCTTTATTCTAAAATAGAAAAGGAACCATCTAACTGAAACTAAACCAGAGAGAAAAAATAGGAAACGCAACAGCCCACGACATATGTAATGAAAACTAGGCGACCAAGTCAACATGCTAGAAGTGCGGGGGAATATAGCAGTGCTACATTCATGCATTTCTAAAATAGTGGCTCCTCATTTGTAGTAGTCGTGTCTTCTGATGTCATGATGGTTATCCGTTCATAGTTGGTCTTTAACATCCTCTTTGAATGTTGTCAACCATTCCCAAGTGGCTCCTACTTCCTGGCAGGTTAGTCATCATGCAAAGATATTCATACAAGTAGCTTAATCAAATTGATCTAGATATTAGAACACACATTTTTATTATTATATGAAATACTGCAACATATATATAATATTGGCACAATATGACATATATATTCTACCCATAGGCTTAATGGTTCTATCTACACTTTGACATAAGTTCAACTGATTATAAGTCCACAAATGTTCTGGTAATACTTAAAAATAGAGTATACAGATTAATATAATAGAGATAGTAAATGGTCTCATCATCTGCCCCCTGGTAAGCTGAATGCTTGTCCTCAAGCATTACATCTTCTATTAGTTACTCTGAAATCTCCAACCTCTATCCTCCCTCCCCTCTGGCTCTTGAAAGTATAATATAACTCCCTTGTCTTATCCCAGACATCCACTCAGTGATCCTCCTGCAGTCGATCAAGTCTGCCAGTATTGATGTCATATAGGGGCCAAAGGAGCATTGGTGGTTGCATGGTGAGTGGACACCAAAGTTCCTATCTCATTTGCCTTCAAAATTGCATGTATTTTGGTGCTCTTTGAATATCTGCTTGGAGGTTGATAGGACTGTGTGGTTCTGATTTCTTCAATGCCTTGAATAACCTACCCCATCTTCTTCTGGCACCAGCCAGGGCTCTCTGAAAGACAAAGTAAGACAAACTGTCATACTATGCATAGACTTTTGTTTGAATCCAAAAAATTTATCACTGGTTTCCTCCTTAATTTTTCCATAGGTCAAATTGAGCCAATCTCTAAGGAGTATATTTGGCTTGCTGCTTTCAGCCCTTAATGGTAATGGCTCTGTTTTCTCCCGTTCCCTGTAATTTTCCAGCTGTCTGTCATAGTTGGCTTCATTGTGCATCCAAGACATTAATGCCCTTAGGTGTACATCCCCTATATAAAGTAGAGGGTTCCACTCAGTCTCTATTGGAATGATGAAGTTATGTATGTACAGTTCACAAAGTAAATTTTGCTGCCACGAGGGAAGGGTCTGGTATAGGCCATAAAATTCTTGGCCTAACTTGAACTCAGAGTCTATATCTTTAATGGTCATCATTAGCTGGAACAAGAGGAACTGTTCTTTCAAACAGATGGTATAAACCCTTGGGGGTGGCCTACATGCAATTATTTGATGAGTCAACTTAAGGGCATCATCCATCTTTTGTTTCTATTTTTCCAATTGCTCTTTCAACTCTGCAATCTCCTCCCCTTGCTCTGTTATTACTTTCTTCATTTTATTTTTCTCTTCTCCCAATAAAATTATTGTTAAAACATACTTATTATGTAATCCAAAGAGAAGTGTCTACAAGGTGATTGGGCCACAATCTTCTACCTGGTTACTTTGCCTCCTTTGTTCCTTCCATGACTGCTCTAAGAAATTTATTAACCAAGTTTTGTTGTAGGGCACTAAGGCAGTTTCTGTGTAGGTTGACTGATGGGTTACAGAGGCACTCTCCTCATTATTATCTGGGATATCTTGATGGATTTTCTGGGGACTATTTTGGTAGACATCAGGTTTAGCTTCGTAAGTTTCTATTGAATGTGGAGGAAAGTCTGGAATTGCAGACTGATTTGGGGAGTCATCCGAAATAATTTGTACATTGGGTTGTTCATCAAATTGCAAAGGAGAAGCAGGTTGGATTTCTGCGGATACTCTAGGGAGCTATCCTCTCATTCTAGGGATTCTTCACACAAGGGTTTCTTCAATCTCTATAGCCTTTTTCTTGATATCCTTCTATGGCTTCTCTACTGCATGAGTAGTTGCTGCAGGAACCGGCTTCATTTTCTTCCCTTTTGAAGCAGTAGGGGTTTGTGGCTTGGCTGTAGGAATGGAACTTTCACCCTCTAATTTTCATTTTCCTTTGGTTTGGGAAGAAGTGGGTACATTTCTCTCATGAGAAGGTAAAGGCATACTTTCTTGCAGATTTTTAGTTTCTGCCCCCTAGGTATCTTGCTCAACGACTGGGTCAATTGGTATTGCATCATCATGACTAGATTGCACATTAGGGTTAACCTATGGTTGTAGGGTTTTATGTTGGACAAATTATGACCACACCATGGGAGAGGAATCCCTAAGAGATCTTTCTATTAACAATTTAATTAGGGCATGGTGGGTGACAGAATTGATATTTCCTTTTTAGATCTCCTCAGCACTGATGCACATCATATTGTACAATAAATTGGGGACATTTACTGGAAGATTATGTCTTACATAACTTAGTAATTTAAAATGATCTGTGTGCAAATTGGAAAATATCCCTTCGCATGTAAAATAATTGATAATATGCATAGCCAACTCATTATACGGTGGAGGGATAAACATTCTTTTGCACCCTTGTTTGGTAATCTCCAAAGGAGGGTCGCCTGGTAGGGTAAACTGGGCCCTAGCTAATCTGGCATCATGAACATTAGGGTAGTGCTCTCCAACCATTGGTAATCCAATAACTTCTGCTATCCACTCCTTTGTGGTGACCACTGTCAATCCCCATACAGTTGCTTTCCCTTCTTCAAATGTACTTGCAAATTCAGCTGCTGAGTCTTCATCAAATTATGTTAACTTTAAGAAATACCCTAACTAGGCACATGCATTAAACCTTCTTACCGCTTCAACATCTGAAATTAACACACCATGTACTACTGGCTCATGTCTCTACAACTGGCCTCCCATTTGTGCTTGCCAATTTTCAATTTGTCTGCTCTGTAGTAGATAAATGCCTTATTCCTTTTTTTGAATTTAAGACTACTTGTTTTTGAAAAACTACGGGCTTCCTTCTGAATTCCTCTGTCATCCTCATCATGAACAATGGTGATGTATTTAACAAGAGAAATTATAGTTCTTACTGCGGGTTGCCACATAATTTAATTATAAGTCACATCAAGTCTGACAATCAAAGATAAATTGGGAATAAAGGTACGACAGTTGTGCGATATAGCAATGGGGCTTCAATGAGACAAAGGCAAAGTACAGATTTGAGGTGACTTTAAATATTTTAGGAGTAAATAGAAATGACATTTTAGGAATTAATACACTTCCCTCCCCCCTATGAAACATTGACAAGTGTCCACACTTGGCATACTTGGAACGAGGAATGGAACTGGCTTAATGCCACAATGATACATTTATTGCAGTACTAAATATAATCATTGAAATCTATGCGCTAAAAATGGAAAAAAAAATGAAAAGATTGTACCTGTCATTCACTCTTTGCACATGCTAGAAAAAGGTGGTGAGAAAGAACGAAAGTGGTGGCAGCTTGCGTCAACATACTTGGCTCTTATTGAAAGAAATTAAAGGAAAAGGTTGATGATATGGAAGGTGGGTGGGTGGAAGATAAAGAAATGAGATGAGTTGGAAAGGAGTAGAAAGTGAATGGAGGAATTAACTTCATAGAAACACAAAGTTTTTATTATGGACATGCTCGATGGAATTCTATTGAAGAGCTGCAGGAAGAAGGTTTTCACCCTCTGCTGCAAGAAGTGTTACTTTTTTCTCATTTGAAATTTGTTGTCAAAATTGTTGTAGGAAGTCTTCTTTTGTTTGAGGTTGGTGATACAACTTTGGCCGATGTCCATTGACTAATAGCTTGAAGTGTACTGGATCAATTGTTATCAACTGGATGATGCCATTGTTGAAAACATGGTTTATTTCATATGGCCCCAGCCATCTTATCTTCAGCTTGCCTGGTATTTCCTTGAATCTTAAATCATATAGTAATGCCCAATCTCCAACTTGAAACTGTTTGTTCTTAATATGCAAGTCATGCCACTTTTTCCTTTGCTTATGGACTATTTTAGTGCGCTCTAGGGAAGATTTACATATTTCATCCAAGGAATTGAGATGCATCAATCGCTCTTTCTGTGCTGCAGGAAGATCAATATTTAACTCCAATGTTGTCCACAAAGTTTTGTGTTCAAATTCAATGGGTAGCATGGTTGCTTTTCCATATAACAGCTCAAATCAATTAAACCCTGTAGTGGTTTTCCAGGTTGTTCTATACGCCCAGACGGCTTCTAATACTCTACTGCTCTAGTCTCGACGATGCAAATGAACTATTTTTGTTAAGATGGCTTCTATTTCCTAATTTGTAACTTCAACTTGTTCATTGGCTTGAGGGTGATAAGGTCTTGACTTCCGATGTCTGATATTATATTCTTTCATGAGCTCTGTTATTAGATTGGAAGTGAATTTGGCACCTTGGTCAATTACAAGTTCTCTTGGTACTCCATATATGGTGAAAATTTCATCATACAAAAACTCTACAACCTTATGATCCTGGGCATGTTTCATGGCTTTTACTTCAACCCATTTGGTCAAATAATTAGTGCACACTAGGATGTAAAACCTCCCATTGGATGGAGGGTCTATTGGGCTAATGAAGTCCATGCCCCATTTTTCAAATGGAGCTACCACCACCTATGGATTTAGGGGCATTTCATCTTATCTAGTTGGTTGGCCCATTCTCTGACATTTGTCACATTTCCTTGTGTAGCTAGCTGCATCCTTGTGAAGTGTAGGCCAGTAATATCCAGTTGTTAAAATATTTTGGGTTCTCCTTTTTGCTGCAAAGTGTCCTCCACACGGCTCATTATGACATACATGGAGAATGTCATATGTCTCATCTTCTCACACACATCTTCGCATTACTTGATCAGGTCCAGTGTAAAATAGTATGTTATCAATCCAAGAGAAATTAAAGCTTTTCTCGACAAGTAGTCTCCTATCCTTGTAATAAAAATGTGTTGGCATTTTGTTAGTTGCAAGGTAATTAGCTATGTCAGCATACCATGGACTTTGGACAACAATATGAAACAAATTATCATCTGGAAATGCATCATCTATTAGAGTAGTATCTTCTTCAGCTTGGTGAATTCTAGATAGAGAATCAGCTACTACATTTGCCTTGCCAGGCTTGTCAATGATAGTAATGTCAAATTCTTGCAAAAGAAGAAGCCATCTTGCTAACCTACTTGTGATGGCAGGTTTGTTCATGAGATATTTTATTGCTAGATGGTCAGTATGAACAAAAATAGGATAACTAGTTATGTAATGACAAAATTTGTTCAAAGAATAAATTACTGCTAGTAATTCTTTCTCAGTCACTGTATATTTTAACTCTGGTCCATGGAAGCTCTTGCTAATGTAGTAAATTACATTCTCTAGGTTACTAGACTTTTTTCCTAGGAAAACACCTATTGCGTAGTCTAAAGCATCTGTATGAATGTGAAATGACAAAGACCAGTCAGGGCCCATAAGTATGGGTGCAGTTGTCAACAGTGACTTAAGCTACATGAAGGATTCATCACATTCCTTTGTCTAATTAAATTTGGCCTCTTTGGTAAGAAAAGTATATAGAGGACTAGCTATTTGAATAAAATTTTGGATAAACCTCCCATAGTAGCCAACATGTCCTAGGAAAGACCTAACATCCTTTTGCTTTGTAGGAATAAGTAGTGTGAGAATTAGCTCTATTTTCACAGGATCTACCTGGATTCCAGCTTTGGAGATAAAATTTCCCAGCACTATGCCTTCATGCATCATCATGAAGTGTTCCTCACTGTTGAGAGACAAGTTGTGTTCCTGACATCTGATTAGTAATCTTTCCAAATTCTTCAGGGATTCCTCAAAGGTGACACCAAATGTAGTAAAGTCGTCCATATATATCTCCATACAATCATGTGATATGTCAGCAAAGATGTCGATGACAACTCTCTAGAAAGTAGCTGGTGCATTGCATAATACAAATGGTAATACAAAATAAGCATATGTGCCCCAAGGGCATGTGAATGTATTCTTCTCATGATCTTCTAGAGAAATGTTGATGCTAGTTGTAACCGCTGTATCCATCCAAAAAGGAAAAGTATTTCTTACCAGCCACAGTGTCCAGGACTTGATCAATAAAGGGTAAAGGAAAATGATCCTTCTTTGTGGCATTATTCAACTCTCTATAATCCACACATATTTTCCATTTTCCTCCTTTATTAGGTACAATGACCAAAGGTGATACCCACTTGCTATCAGAGATTGGATAGATGAAACCAGCATCTAGTAATTTTTGCAATTCAGTTTTGACTATTTCTCTCAATGCTGGGTTTATCCTTCTTTGAGGCTAACGGAGTGGTAAGCTGCCATCATTAATGTAGAACCTATGGGTGTAGAGTTTGGGGTTCATTAATGTAGATCATTAATGCTGGAAAGACACAGTCCTCATAGGTACATAGCTGTAAAATAGAACTTTCAGAAATATCCTTTGCTACTATACACTCATTGGTAAGAATACTATGTCTTGCATCATCTTCCTCTTGTATTTTTAGGAAAGACTGTCTATGCATCATCATAAGCTGGGAAACATAGTTGAACTCTTCTTCCTCATCCCCTAGTTCTGGCCAAATAGGATCTCTCAAGTCTGGATGAGGCTGGGCAGGAGGATAGAGTGCTAGCTTCTTTATTGCCTGACCATTTGAAATTTTCATACTTCCTAATCTGCAACTAATTTTTGCATCAATGGTGGCTAACCAAGGTCTCTCTAAGATGACTGGATAGCCAGCAAAGTTTACTTTTGGTGATAAGATGAGAAAATTAGCAAGGTATTCCCATGAGTCTAAGGTAACTACCACATCTTCTATAAGACCATCTGGAGTGACTGTTGAACTATCAGCAAGTTGTAACACTATTGGAGTTGCTCTCAAGCCCTCTATACTTAGTCTGTGCATTGTATCTTTGGTCATTACATTTATGGTTGCTCCCAAATCAACTAAAGCATTTTTAATAGATTGTCCATTAATTATCAAGTCAACTACTGGACTTCCAAGGTCTGAATACTTGGGTATAACTACCTTTCCCAACATGATATTTGTAAGTTTCCCTATTACATGAACTATTTGAGGGTCCTTCTTTTTCCTTCCAGAATTTTTAAGGCATGCATCCTTAATAGATTTTCCATAGGTAAGAATGTCTTTGATAGCTTGAAACAGAGCAATTTGGATGTGCATATTTTTTAGCTGCTCAAGAATATCAAATGACATTTCTTCTTGGGATATAGGATTTTCTATGGTGAGCCTTTGTGGAAAAGGAGGGTCAACTGAGGTTTTAACACCAATTTTGCTGGATTTTTGAGTTGATTGGGTGGTATCTTGCAATGTAGCCTCTGGAAGAGGTGCTGATGTTGTAGGAGTGTCTGCAACTTCTATGATAATAGGATGTTTGGGTGTAGGCAGAGTAGTTGTTAAAAATGGAAAAAGAAATATGTAAAATAAGCAATACCAGGAAAGAATCTAAGATGATTTAATGCATGAAAAGATATTACCATAAGATAGGAGAGAGAAAGCTTCAAGATCCAACACCATAAGACAAGATATTTGAAGGGGAAAGCAAAGAAAACCACTTGTGACATTATGAATGAGGCATGAAAAGCCTAAGAAGAGAGAGAGAGAAAGAGCGAATTGCTCATACAAAAGTTGAGAAGAGGAAGAAACCTCATTAGTACTAGGAGAGAAGAAGAGACATCTCTTTAATAGAGATGTGAGAAAGGAGTTGCATGGTAACTCCCATATCTATGTATGCCACATTTCATAAAGTGTGTGCCACTTGTGATATTTCCTCTTAAGGAGGAATCTAAGGGATACCTTGGTTTATCCCAAATAAATAATACAACCAAGGGATAATAAACGATACATAAAATGAATTATCCTCACAAGAGGACAAAATAGGTGTAKGGATTCCATAGGAATCTCCTACTTACATAATGCAAGTAAAKATTAATTTCTAACACCCCCCTTTAATCTTTACTTGGGGTTTTAMAAAAAAGGGGTATTAAACCCAYAATTTACAACAATCTGCAACTTGATCTTCAAGATGAAGTAAKTTGATTGTCTTCAAGTGTGCAAGAAGCCATATGGTACATTAGTCTTTGATAGGAGTATAGGGGTCCTCTGGATGTGCCTTGAATAATCACCTGAAAAAGAAACATAGGAACAAGAACAAGACAACTATCCACAAGTAGAATTTCATCTTATATACAAGTTAGAAAATCTTTCAAGTTGAGTGATTATAATGAATTCTCATAGAGGAATAAAGATAAATGTACTTGTTCACCGACATGCAATGGAGTTAACATGATATCTAAAAATAAATCATAAGCTCAAAATGAACATGATAGGTATAATAAATCTCTCATGAAAGGAACATACTAATGCACAAATGACCACAGACAAGGCCAACTAATGAAACCTGCATCAACATTGCGTCAATCACATGGATATAGACAGTCCACTAATGAGTCATCCCACTACAAGTGAATGGGTCGGGACTCCATCACCTACATGACCCATAATCTAGGCAATAAAGTATGCAGAACATTATCACATTAGTAGATTTATCAAAGAAATGTAAGAGAGACGATGATAGCACATGAGCCTTAAGTAAAAGATCAATTAATGGTTTATGAGGAGAAAAAACATATTGCCTTCAAATAAGAAATCCATCATGGACAAGCAACATCATTGCCACGAGAAAAAAAATCAAGAGTCTCCTATATGGAGTGCCCCAAGATATGGTACTTGCGTCACCTTATATACTCAAAAAAGAGCAAAGTGAAACTCATACCATGAATTAATCACAACTAGGAGCATACACCAGGAAGACAAAGAATTTTGAAGGGGAAATCCCCATAAAATAACATCCTCATACTGAGGACCAAAGTGGAACAAATGGAGGGAAACTCCATTGAGTAAGTGCACACCAATTATAGGATGGAGGGATACTCCACGGTCCAGATAAGGCAACTATGAGTCAGTTAAAAACTGTCGGGTCCACCATAGTTAACCTTGAAAAAATTGGCTCCTGATGCAACTTACAAGATAAAAGAATGGTATCAAACCATAAAATGCTACCATGAGCATAAAGAGATGCTATAAAAGCATTCAAAAACTGCAACTATGTGCAGATAGATCAATAGAACAAGGTAAAATCAAATCATTAAATAATGAAGGCAAAAGTGTAAGATAGCTCATAAACCCGAATAATTTGAGATAAAAAAATATTAGGAAGAGCAATGAGCAAAAATAAATTGATATCAGTTAAAATATCCATGCAAGGTGAATATAAGTACGAATACTGAAAGGAGGGGCCCACCAGGGAAATATAAGAAAGAATGAAGACAAGTTTCCAAGAAAAAGAAGGAAGAGGTTAGAGAGATTTGAATAAGGCAAGTATCAAGAAATTAAATATAATAATGAAGTTAGTTTAACATTGAATAAGTTTAAATGTCATGACAATTATAAGAGCAAAATTGATTTCATGAGCAAGTTAGTTTAACATAATGTTAAACAAGGATTAAGCGAGAAGCTTAGAAACATCATAGTTCAAGGATACATGGTTCAAAGATACATATGCGTGGAATCATATTGAGTTTTGAATCAATAAACACTATTCATTTATAACTTATATATGGTTTAAGCTACATTGGAATACACTTGCAAATTTATAAGACAAATCTATGATCTAGCTATAKTGAACTTATATCAAAGAGTCACTTAAACTTTTCATAATAGACATTCACARTACTTTGAACAATTATTAAAAAAAAAGAGCAATTCATGGAATTAAACACATGGCACATAAATTTTCCTTCTTAAACATGAATTATATCAAAGACCAAAGTTGACCAATAAAGTTTTTACTACTATAAAAACCACGAACAATAGAATAGTTTTTTTTTTTTTTTTAAAAAGGCTCATTATTTTACTAAGATTTAATTTATTTAAAATAAAATAATCATTTTATAATATATTAGATAAGAAAAATACAAGATTAAGAATCTGATAAGATAATAGATACTAAATTTATTTAAAAACTTAACTAAGAAATTTCAATAAATTTTATATTTAAAAAACTTTGAATATATTTGTTTATAACTTAAAAAATAAAAAAAATACTAAAAGGTTTAAAGCTTTTAAAGTAAATAACTTAAATTGAAACCTTCAATATGAAATAGAAAATTTGTTTTCAAGTTTATTCTTCTTTAGAAAAAATTGTTAAGAAAAAGATTGAAATAAATATTGATAAAATAAAAATGATTAAAGAATCTAATGATTAAATTGAGGAAGAACCTGCATGGAAGAAACGTTAGAAAGAATATTATGAATAGCCTGCGAGAAACCAGCATAGGCCAAATGACGTTAACATGATAAAATAAGAATGTTAAAGTTATAAATGCTCACAGAGAAGCAGACCTGCAAGGGAGTTAGGCAGAGCATGTAGCGCAAGCTATGGAATAAGACAAACTTCAATGTAATCTAACAAAGGGTTCTGTACAAGAAAACGTTACCTGTGACTCCAGGCACCATTTCTGTCGACAGACAGGCCTCTCCTCTGCTATGATGGGTTTTCCTGCAGGCTACTCAGAGTTCATCGTCTTGAAACTTCTACTCAATGCAGTGTTTCTTCTTGCATCTATCAGAAATGGAATCTGTTGGCTCCTCAGATTCATTGGACTAGCGGAGTTTCTGGAGCAGGAATTTGCAGATCTGACAGAGCATTCCTCAACTGCTTTCTCTGCTACTGTAGATATGATAAGGGAGCGACTTCCTGTAGTAACATTCAGGGTTTTAACAGACAGATTTGCCGAATTTGACGAGGTATCATGCTCTGTCTGTCACAACTGGTGCTGCTGCAGGAGGAGTGGCGACTACAGTGGGAGGAGCGGCGGTGGTAACAGGGGCCGCCAGAGAGGTTGTGGGTGTCACTGTAGGAGCTTGCATATAACTAAATATAGCTGAAATCAACTGTGGGCGCCAGAGAGATTTGTTAAAAACTTGAGGAATTCCTAAATCAGATGTGGTTCGAAATGATTCCACAGGTGCTATCGAAACTTCATTCTCAAATCATTGTCATCGATGATTAAGTACTATGGAACGATAAGAATATAAATACATGTAAAATGTGGAATTACAGAGTTGAATGGAGCCTTCGAACAATAGCAGTGAATGTGTGGAAGCAAGGAATGGAACTAAGGGTGAGCATATATTAAAGTGTATTTGAAGGGGGATTTTCATCAGTTTTTTTGTAAACGGTAATTCTCTGTAGGATGCACATAAGGCAGCTAGCACATATTTAGAGCATCGACTCTGCTGCAATGCGTATAGTCAAAGGTGTCATAGAACTTCATCATCATAAACTCTCATTTCTGAAGGAACTTAGAAAATACCATGCTACAGAATCCCAATAGACAGCACACGGTTCACAGAGGGTAGAGGCCTTGTGCCAACATGGACACTGCCTTCCCCTTTCATTGTTGCAATACACCACAGTACTGTGCCTGGTGGAGAAAGGAATTTGCAACCCAGTGGCTTTAAATCCCGTGCTGTCCTCGATGTTTTCAAATATAATGTGGCAAGAGAATTTAAATGGCGGTTTGCTTGCAGTGATGCACCTCCATTTGAGCGTGTTTCTGTTTTGGGTTTTAGGGAGGAGCGGCGTGAACGGGCAAAAGAGGAGCGGAATGTGAAGAGATTCCAAATGTGTTGCGAAGGGAGAAGGGAGGAGGCAGCGCAAGGAGAAGGAAATGAACAGAGATCATCAATGAGCCAAAGGATACATTTTAAAGCAAAAAGGTCATATATCGACTATTCTAAAAGCCATAGGAAATGAAACCAAAGAAAGCAGCATGAATAAAGACAGAGAGATCAAATGAAGCCACTGCAAATCACGAAAGTAGTTGAAAGGGCTGCACAAAGAATGTTAATCTGCTACCAAGGAAATGAAGGATAAAACACAGCTATGAAAGAAAACTATACTGCGTAATGTAAGATGAAAAAAAAATTAGTATGAATGCTGCGCGATGTATAAGATCATGAATAAAATGTTAAGAGCTGCAAAAAAAATATAAGAAGGAAAGGAAAGAAGGCAGCTTCCTTCTCAAAACAAACTACCACAAGGCACAAACAAAGGTTACCACATTCATGCTCAGCCTTCAGCTTATCAAACACCCAAGCATACTTGCAAAGGGATAGAATGTTGCTGATGAAAAATGTTGTGGCGAAATGCTCTGCGCTCTTCATCTGTAAGTGTGTCCAACTGAATGGAGATCTGTGCTTTATGATGAGGAGCTGCGAGAGGGCAGCACTGGAGGATGGCAGCGAGA
Source organism: Thuja plicata (assembly GCA_018584345.1). Classification (NCBI taxonomy): domain Eukaryota; kingdom Viridiplantae; phylum Streptophyta; class Pinopsida; order Cupressales; family Cupressaceae; genus Thuja; species Thuja plicata. The sequence continues at coordinate 2,147,092 of MU224647.1, read as the reverse complement.
GGGAGGGAGAGAACTCCAAAAAAACTTTTATCAGAGAATGTTAGCACCACTAATATAAAGTTTAGCAATAGAAATGTTTATAACAGAGATATATTAAAAAACCAGAGTTTAATATAAAGTAGATGCTAGAAAAAATGAATACAATAACGTGTGAGTATAGATATGAAGCAAAAAATGATGTTAGTATGCCAAGAAATTATAGGATGCCCTCATAATGAATATAGTATTCCTTTTCTTGTATGCAAAATGAAATAGTATGCCCACAAAAAGATTATAAAACCTGCACAAAATAAGTCAAAACTAAAACTAATAGAAACCTATAATGAATGCAAAAGATAAAGCGGGTTTGGCGGTAAACCAGCCAAACCCCAAAAAAATTTCAAATTTTTTTCAACATTCTCTCAAGAGTCTCCGATGAATCGTACCTTCATGCAAACACTCAAAAAACAAAGATTAAACCACTCTGATACCATGTTAAAAATGGAAAAAGAAATATGTAAAATAAGCAATACCAGGAAAGAATCTAAGATGAGTTAATGCATGAAAAGATATTACCATAAGATAGGAGAGAGAAAGCTTCAAGATCCAACACCATAAGACAAGATATTTGAAGGGGA
>MU224647.1:2119778-2134484 GCA_018584345.1 Thuja plicata | reverse complement strand
CTTCTTGGATCTTGGGGTTGTGAAAGCATTCCTCTGATCTGGTTGATTAGAAGATTCACCATTCTCATTGTACCCTAATCCTATGTAGTTGTTGACTCTTCTTTGTCCATCAAGAAAATCATCCATCTTTTTTTTGCTATCTTCATCCTTTTTGATCAATTTGTTGTGTTGATTCTGGACTTTGATTTCATGCTTCAATTTTTCATTCTCTTCTCTTACCTCACCAATGATCTGTATTATTTCAATGAGTTTTGTATTTAATATGTTTGCTTCTTGACTCATAAGAATAATCTGGTTGGTAACCTCATGGTGATGCTCAGTAAGTCTTTGAATCTTTGATTCTTTCTCTTGTAGTTTCTCTGTAATTTTCCTCCTATCATCAATGGCTAGTGTTCTTTCATTTTCAGCTTTTCTTGCATCATTCATGACATCAATAATTTTTACCATTTGATTTTCTTGACCGATTTGCAGCATCTTGATTTGATCTGTCAGATGTAGATTGACCTCTTGTAGACTTGTAATTTCTTCTACTGATGTGTCTAAAGCTTTGCTCGTTGATGATTCTGTTGTATCAAATTAATCTTGTATTTCCAATTATTTGTAGTCTTTCTCATTTAGCCTGGTTGCCATAATCTTTCTTTCATCAAGAAGTTTTCTCAGTTTGATTCTTGCCTCTTTATACTACTTATAGTTTGTTTGCATCTACAATTTCTCATTCTCAATAGTCTTGTCCAGTATGTACTTTTCCATTGCTCTGATCTTTTCTCTTAAGTTTTTAAGCTTTTCAAGAAAGAGACTTAGCTCTGATACCAATTGTTGGAATTATATTGGAATGATGAACTGAGAGGGGAGGGGTGAATTAGTACCTCTAAAACTTTTCTTGGTTAGCCCATTAACCCTTAATCATCAGTTTGTAAATTATCTTATCTAACTGTTCATCATTCTTTATGTATATGCAATCATATCATAAGTTCTTTAATATGTAAGCATAAAAACACAAGATATGATATCGCAGAAAACTCCTGTTAGGAAGTAAAAATTGCGGTGGGGATTGTTACCCACAAAACTTCACTATCTGCAGATAAGAAAGGGTCGGTTAAGGCTTACAATTGGTCACTTCTAATGACCTACACTATTAGGAGTATTACATTAAAGACATGTTAAGATCTACTTCATTTGAAGCTTTAGCAACACTGTTAAGTGTGCACTCTGTTAAGAGATTTGTAAAGAATGGTTAAGTCCACCTTCTACAAAAGGATTTTAGATGTGATGCACTTGTTCGAATTAAACTACATAAGTCTTTGATCTGATGATGTATAAAATATCTAATTGCTGATAATAGATCCAATAAAGCTTCCTATGTATGAGTAATCATCCTTCCATGATTGAATAATACCTTTGTCTGCTTGTTAGTAGCCTATGTGTGTTATTGACAACTGATATGATCTATTTTTTAACTTTGCATTAATTTTTCCTTCTGCTCCTTAGATGCTCTTTGTGGCTATCAACAGTAATGAATTCATAAATCATAATTGATTGAACATCTATTTATACTAGATTGTAGCTCAATTCTTGATTCACACTTCGCAAGTTAGCTCTAGATCCAAGGTTTATAACTTGACCTTGATCTTTAGTTAGATATGTTTTAGATCTGTTAGGATGATTTAAAACATTTACATAAGCTTGCTTGACCCTCAAGTTATGATTTAAAATAGATTAAAACTCTATAAATAGAATTACATTGCTTTATCTGACGTGTAAAAACTCACATCCACTTTTTGCGGGTTCTCTAACTGACTGTCGGTTCTGACGATCGGTTTTCTTTGTCGTCGGTGTTCCTTTCTTGAACTGGTCATCGGGTATGCCTTTTCTATTCCGTTGGTTTTGTTCTCAAAACTATTTTGTCAATGATGATCTCAATGTTATGTTATTGACATGTCGATGATTTCCTATTCACTTCGTTGATGCAACACTTGTCAGTGTTTGTCGGTCAATTCCATACTTAGCATTTTCTCGTGACCTTTGTGTTCTGTAAGGTATGCTCACTGTCTGCCGGTAATACTTGTAGTCCATCGGTAATGCTTGTACCGATTATCTCTGTCAATTTTTTTCACTAAGTGTACTAATGGCAAAATTAATGTCATCACTGAGTATCTAGATTCTCTTCAGAACCCGGCAGAGCATTCCCAAAATGTTCAGTGTCATCGGGCTCCTTTTCTCTTTCTTGTTCCTACTCTTTCTCCTGTTCTCCAGAGGCCTCAGCAATCCCCGCCATGTCGATGTTCTCCTTTGTGATATCCGAGACTTCTCCTTCTCCAGCATCTATATCACTTGTATCTTTGGGGACTTCCTCGTCCTTCTCAGCATCAGTTGATCCAACATTTTCATTTCCTGGGTCTTCCCAGTCATTCTACTGCTGTTGTTCTTTGGCCTCATTAGCCTCGTTTGCTAGAACATTTTCCTCCATCGAAACATCTTCTGGAGATGGGTGAGGTTTCTGGCTAAATTTTAACAATGCGACTGCCTTTACTACCTCACCAAATGTGCTCCAGGGTGTTTGGTCACCCGGAGTAACCAAAGGCATGCGGAGCATGATGATCGGGGGTACAGTTGATCCCATGGGTCCGGGTTCCCCAACCATTGGTTGTTCATCTGTGGTTTTCCTTGGTGTATCTTTGGCCTCCTGGGTCGGCATTTCCTCCCTCTCATGCTCCCTGTGTGTCTCGTCTCAAGTTTCCTATTCTAATGCAAATCCCTCTTCCAAAACCTCATTTTCTGTGAGGATCTCCTCTTTATCCTGAGCGGCAATTTCATCAACTGCTTGACCAATATCCTCCTGGAAGTTCATGATTTCATCCACCCCAAACACATCATAAAAATCATTGTGTGGGGGAGGGATGTTAGGGATCTCTTCAAGTTCAGGGGAATCTGAACTGACATCGACCGGAGGCACATTCGACATACCGGGGCTAGCGGCCACACTTGGGGTAGGGGTCACCTTCTTCTTCTTCTTTCTCAGCAGTGGGACCCTAGTTTCCAAAATACTGGTAGACTCCACCTTAGCAAAAGTTTGTCTGCTCATCATCGTAGCCAACGATGGAAATCCCACCAGGTGAGCAGATGCCATCAGAGTTATGAGGAGACCAGAGGATATTTGCGTGCTTATTTGTTGGTTGACCAGTCTCGCCAACTCCATCTATTGTTGTAGTTGTACAATCAAAGGGGTGGGGCCTTGGGCAGGTACCTTAGCTAGGGTGCCCTCTTTATCTTTCCCCTTGCTTGTGCTAGGTCCAGTGGCAGCGGAAGATGGAGCGGCCTTTCAGACCATTGGTTTCTTCTGGGTGCTCTTGGGACACACCCAGGAAAAATATTGGTGACTTGCCTCCAAAATAGGGTGACATACTCCCTTGATTATCAAGTCTTTTGGGGTGGCTCAATCCACCGTAGGGAGATCCAACTTGTCCAATCCCTGCTCCTTGTATGCCAGGTCTTCCAATGGCCCGTCATCTGAAAATCCCTTCAGAAAAGTTTGAAGGTCAAGCGCCTTCATGAGTATGTGTGAATGTTGACAGGCCTAGAGATCAAAACTATCCTGGCAGTCGGCCCAAAAATCTTCAATATCTTCTTCATGCGGCATGGATGCCTGGGGAAGTGTTGTGGCAATCTTTCCTAGAGGATCATACTTCTTTCTGGCATGGTGGAATTCCACCAGTCCTAGGCTTTTTAATTCACTATCTACCTCCCTTGTTGCGGTGAGGCTGCACGTATAATTCCCACAAAAAAATAGAAATGGGATGTTGATGACTTTCTTTAATGTAAAGACGATGTGCAGGTCCATCATCTGCTGACAGAACTCCAAAAGAATGATTCTGTCCCCACAATACTGGGGAAGAAGATAAGGTTTCCTAGAGAAGTCGGTCACCCGAATGTAAGTGTGGTGCTGGAACTGAATAAAGTAGTGTCCATAAATCCTGACCAAGTTCATCGCCTCCTGCGATAATCAGTACCTGGTGTCCCAGGTAAGTGTTAGGATATTATGGTAAATGAAAGCATCATTTACCCATTAGAAATTTAGGAAACTAAGTTACCATTGTATTTGGGGACAATGATCCCATGGGGTCAACTAGCCCGACACGTTCTCAAGTTCACCAACTATTCCCAAACCTAGAAAAGTCAGTCTTTGTTGGGCTAATGCTCATATCACGTAGGATGTCATGTAGAACTTGGAACTTTGGACGACGCCCTTCAGCTGCGTGTCCACATGATTAGCAATGATGGATACCCATTTAAAATTTTAGTTATGGGTGGTGATGCAATAAAGAAAGTATTACATCCATGCTGAGAAATCCTGGACATGGGGAAATCTGAAGATCCTACATAGAAATATGATGCCTGCCTGAATGGGCTCTATGAAATCCCTATAGGGGATTTCCAACTTCATCCTTTTATGGTCCCTCGTCGGGGACTTTAGCCAGTGAGTGTTAAGGTATTATCGGGAGACAAAAGCAGCTTCCTCGAACTCCTGTAATGACTTGGTATGGTTGAAGATGATGGACCCCTAGAATTATGGGATCCCCAGCCCTGAGTAAAAAGTTATTGCATCCAGGGTGACGATTGTTGCTGGATATTGTAGCGGTCGGGGATTGGCAAGCATAATAGTCTGAGTAGGTACATTGTACAATGTTGCCAGCTGAAGTATCAGTTTCGGTGATTACACCGCACAGGGAAATTTTGTGGCCTTTATAATGCTGGAAGCGGCCAAGTGAGTGGCCATATTGTCTCTGCTGGCCTTTAATCGGTATATGGCTTGGATCAAGCCCTGCATTTTAGCCCAAAGTTTGGGCTTTATGTCTATTATTTCCTGTACTTTGGATTCCACCTTGGACCCTACGAGAATGCCTTTCTTTGGATATTTGTAGGTCAAGGGAAACTTTGCCAACATATTTTTGGCCTTGGTTTTTGTGGCCACCTGGGTGGAGGTGGTAGGTAGCTCCAGGCTATCAGGAGGAGTGATTACTTCAGACATCTTGATCAACTATCTGCAACCTGCAAGACCGGAGAACTGTTAGAACATGGAGTATATAAAAAGAACATTAGAAACTCTGGGGGATTCGTCACCACCCTGCACCTATCCAACAAGTGTTAGCATATATCAAAAATCTTGGAATACCTGAAATAGACGTGAGTTAGATTCTGGGGTGTTGAACTAAGTGATAGGGGGAAATGAAAGACAAGGGACTCCTCGGGACTCAGAGTCTGGATAAACTAGCCGTTATCGGCGTGACCGATAGTAAGCCATATTTGGCTGACATGGGTCATTATGCGGCCATGTGACAGACGATGTAAAGTCATTAATGGTGAAAAGTGAACTGACATGGGGTAAATTGAATGCTATATGGGACAAGGTTTAAATGCCCACTCGTGGAAAATTAATCCTACCATTTAAGGTGATAAGACAGGGGAGAGAAAAAGTTGTCATGGCTCAACTTGGTGAGGTGCCGAGTTTGAACCATGGTGACTTCCTCTCGACGAGCTCAATAGAATGGAAGGATACACACAAATATACATTAGTTTAGAAAGGGTCGAGACATATATACACTAAAACACAAGGAACCAAAGCTCTACGAGTGCCGAAGTGAAGCTCACAGAATGATGGTGACATATAAACACTATTTATAGATTATGCAGATGATTATACAATGCTTACACAGCCACACATGCTACCCAATGACAATATACATTACATACATTAATTTACAACTACACAGAGGGTGGACAACCCTCTGGCAGAGCCAACCCACTAACAGAAGGCAAACCAAGAGCAAAACACAAAAGATGAAAATGGCAAAACCAAACAAAGACAAAACAAAAGGAAACATCAAGAACCAGACAGAAAGAAACCAGAGAAGGGAAAACCAAAAACCTACTTGGAAACATGAAGAAAAGCAGGGAAGAAGAATACCAGGAGTGCTCTGCAATAAGTCTACCCTTGAACGATCACAAACGGTCACTGCAAATCAACTTGTAATCAACCACTAAGCACAGAGTAATTTGTATTTTAATCACCTAAGAATATCTCTGAATGCTCTAAGTGTTTTAATCGTGGTAACTATGAAAGTGATGAGTAATTTGCATTTATACTCTTAGGGTAAAAACAAGTTACACTCTTCTCCACAAACTCCGGAACAAGCAAACCTCCAGACTCTGGGCTCGGGGATTCCATCCAACCCTGCCTTCTCGCGAAAGGAGACAGAGTTGAAGAGAATCTCAAAGTTTGAAATCTTTCTCTAGAAGAAAAAAAGACTCCAGGACAGGGCCCAGAGTCACAAAAGACAGAAAGCAAAAGGATGACAAACCTCGCGGGAGAAAAGCCCGGAGGAAAAACAAAGGAAACAAGGCAAGAGAAAAAATGAAAAGAGGGGACCCAACATTTTGCACACAAAATGTAGGGACAGGTATGTAGGGCATAACAAATGGTGACTATCTAGGACGAATGCCTTAGAGCATTCAAGAACTGAAGAATCTCTAGTTAGAAAAACCAAAATCAAACGTTACTTGGAGCATCCTTCTTGCAAGGTGCGAAGCGTCTGAAAAAATATGGGCCATACATGATTCAATCCTTGGTCCTTCATCAGTTGTGAAGTGTGTTCTTTGAAAGAAAATCAAGCCGATGACCTCTAAGAGAAGTAGAGAAGAGGCACTAAATATATCAAACCAAAGTCATCAAATCTGCTTGTTTCCTCCGGATACCATAATTTCTTCATTCTTTAGTTCTTTCCTTTCTTTTCTTTCCTTTTATGAATGGGAAGGTGGTACTTCTTTCTCCTCGGACCTCAAGCTTAGCCAATTTTCAAGGCGGTACTTATTTCACCTTTCCATCCAATTCAAATTGCCAAATAGGGAAGAGAACTCCGGACCTAGAAAGAATTTAAATGTTTTTCAGACTTGGGCCAACAAACTAGTTCGACCGATCTACTCTCAATGTGTCTGATTACTTGTTCCTTTGATTTTGATTTAACTAATTTTCAGACTTCCAGGAGGTGAATCCGATGAAGATTACCCATAGCCTGTTACCAGACTTACAAAATAACTCCGTAGTGCAGACCAATTCCACCATGCTAACAATAGGTTCCAAGTTCACCAAAATGCAAAAGGTACCATTCTGGAGACTAGATGTTATGTGAAGCATACTGGTCTACAAAAGGGGGGAAAAACATGGGGAACCTAAAAAAGAAAGAATAAAGCCAAAAAAACAAAATGAAAATAAAAAGGGGCAGTCCCGAAGGACAGCCAACAAAACTATTTACAAGGCAAGGTACCCCAAACAGAGCATCGAGAAGGATATTTACAAGCAGGACTTTACATAAAATACAATTCTGGACAAACTCACCTCATTCAAAATAATGCTTGAGAAACTATCCATTGACAGGAAATGGAATGGCTTCTCCGGTCATGGTACTGAGGTGATAAGTATTTGCCCCACAGATCTCAGATATCAATTATGGTCCAAGCTAGAGCCATCGGAATTTAGTGTACTTTCCTTTCTTTTCTCGGGCCTTGGCCCACAAAAAGACTAAGTCCAAGATCTGAAAGGCCTTATACAAGGCTCTTTGGTTAAACCATCAATTTACTTCTGTTTGGTGACACGCAAAGTGTTCAAGGGTTGCGTCTCTTGTTCTTCCATTCGCACTAGATTTAGGAGCCAGACCTCCATGATGTTGTCCCAGTTGCCGAATTCCTGCATGAACTGCAACACCGGGATCTATAAGTTAATGGGGAACACTAGATTTTGGCCATAAACCAAGTGGAATGGGGAAGTCCCTAGGGTTGCCTTTATTTGGATATGATCTGCCTAGAGAGTGAATCTAATCTTTTGGTGCCAGTCTCAGGGATTCTGTTCTAATAGATGTTTGATCACCTCAAGTAAATTTCTGTTGGTCGATTCAGCAACACCGTTCCCCTGAGGGTAATATTTGTTGGAGAACTTTAGAGTGATCTTTCTATCATAGGTCCATTCAAGTAATTGTGCCAAAGAAAATGCTAGAACATTGTCACATACTATAGCAAAAGGCATTCCAAATTGCATGATGATGTTTTCTTCCAGGAATTTTATGACTACATCTACCATGTTATTTTTACAAGGGATTGCTTTAGACCACCGGGTGCAATAATTGGTAGTAGTCAAGATGTACTGGTGGTTAGCAGACGAGTTAGGGTTGATTTCCTTGATAAATTCCAAAGCCCATTGGGTGAAAGGTATAGCTTTGAAGACCGCCTGCAAAGGCATAGCCAGGTTTCGCTCACGATGTGTCATTGTCTGGAAAGTGTGGTATTTCTTGACATGAGTGTAGACATCCTTAAAGATACAGGGCCAATAGTATCTAGCCTGGAGGATCTGATGGGTAGTGGCGTCAGTTGAGCCATGCCCAGTTCCAAACTGCCCATGGAATTCTTCGATTATCTTTGCAGCTTGAACCCTATTAATGCACCTGAGGTACACTCCCTCATAGTTCCTACAAAAAAGTGTGGCATTTTTTTATCATAAAGTGTGTGCTTTTCAATCGCAAGGTGCGACATTTGTTTGGAGGCAATCCCTCTGGGCATATGTTGTTCAACAATAAGTACACTAGGTCTGTATACCATGGATCCTGAGTGATGGACTCCACTGTATATGCCTAACATTTGATGTGTGGAGTCTCTTTTGTCATCTCTCTACATAATCCCTGGCCTCAGACTATCTTCATGGGTTGCATTTCTAAATCATATTCTTGGAGGATGGCCATCCATTTCCCCCATCTTTCACCCAATTCACTCTGTATGAATAGAGATTTTATTGCCTGGTCCAGGATGATAGAATGCACTTTGCTTCGGAGAATATAATGCCAAAATTTCTTCACGGCGTGGATGAGAGCAAAGGCCTATTTTTCCAAAGGTGAATACCAGACTTCAGCATTCTTAAAGGGGGAGCTCATGAAAGCTATTAGTCGTTCCTCCCCTCTGACCTTCTGGGTCAAAACTACAATGGTAGAATGCGACGAAGCAAAGGAATATATGTAAAAGGGGAGGGAATAGTCTGAGCTAGCCAAGACTGGGGCCTCCGCTATTGTTTGTTTAATCTGGGCGAACGCCCGCTGTGCCTCAGGGCTCCACTCAATCTTAGTATCTTTCTTCATCATTTCATTGAGTGGATTTATGATCTCGGCGAATCCAGTGATGAATCACCAGAAAAAATTGATCTTCCCAAAGAAAGATCTCATTTCCTTCTTGCTTCCGGGCATTTGTAGGTTTAGCAGCGCTTCAACTCTCTCAGGGTCAGTGGATATACCCTTCTTAGAGAAAATATGCCCGAGCAACTTCCCTTCAGTGACCCCAAATATGCATTTCTTAGGGTTGAGGGATATTCCATACCGGTCACATCTCTTGCAAATCTGGGCGAGGTGGGCGGAATGATCATACCTGTCCCAGGAAAAGACAGTCAAATCATCCATGTAGATGATTATACACCGGTTCACAAGGCCCTCAAACACTATGTCCATAGCCTTTTGAAATGTGGCCCCTGCATTGATTAGGCCAAAGGGAATTCTCTGGTAGGAAAACGTTCCCTACTTGGTGGTAAATGTCATTTTGTCTCTATCTTACTATTTAACCATGACTTGGTTATACCCGGAGTACCCATCCAAGAAAGATATCATTTGTGATCCGTTCACGATTTGCAATACCTCATCCAACGAGGGGAATGGGTGATTATCTTTCTTGTAAGCTTTGTTTAAATTTTGGAAATCCACGCAAAGGTGGATATCACCACTTTTGTTCCTCACAGGGACTAGGTTGGCAACCCACGTAGTGTGCCGGATTGGAAAGATGATTCAGGCTGATAGTAGTTTTTAAACCTCCCGATGAATTAGAGGCTCAATTAGTGGGTTGACCGGTCGTTGCTTTTGTTGGAAAGGCTTAGTGTCAGGTTTAAGTGGGATAGTATGAGTCATAATGGATGTATCATAGGTTTTCAAGTCCTCATACCCCCATGCGATTGCATCAATGTATTCTTGAAGAACCGCGAGAATCTTCTCCTTCTCCTCTGGGGAGCAGGAGGTGCCAATGTGTATCCATTTTTCTTCACCGACTTGGCCGATGTTAAATTTCTCAAATTTTCCTCCCTCAGAGGAGGATGATATCTTTTCCCGGCCCTGAGGGTCCAAGTCAAAGATTTGTTCAAGTGCGACCATCCCCTTAGGGATGGTGTTGGTTGGTAGGTCCATGATCCCATCATCTTCATCACCCTGTCCAGTATCATCGTGATCTCTCTCCTCGACTATCTGGTCCTCAAAGACACCAACATTGGCCATAAAGGCCATGATATGTTGATCATCCTCAAAGACCTTAAAATAGGTGATGTTTTCTGGAATGGATGGGGTGGGGACCATCTCAACAAAAAATTTCCAGAGTCGGGAGCCAGCCATTGGCTCAAGCGTGCTGGCAGAAACAACTAGGGAATCGGGGACATAATTTCATCTCTGGAGAATAAGTTCAATGCCAAAAGCATCAAAATATTTGATAAGGCTCCATGCCCAGTTGCGGTATGCGGCCAACCTTTTTTTGTGACAGGTGTATTGACTCCAGACTTGCTTAATGATCAACATTGAATCACCTAGGGCCTGGAGGTGAGTGATTCCTTTTCTTAATGCAAATAAGAGCCCAAGGACCAAAGCCTTGTACTCTGTAACATTGTTTGTGCACTTGAACTAAAGCCTATAAGATGTGAGGAAGGATTTCCCCTGTGGGTTGATCAATTCCACTCTGACCCCACAGCTTTGTTTGGATTGGGACCCATTGAACTTAAGGGTCCACAAGTCATTGTTTGTTGTCTGGGGCTGGGAAGACGAAGTGGTCTTTGGATTGTACTTAGGAAGGTTGGGAGGAGTTTCCTCTGGTGCTGATGGTATGCGGGTGAGGCTTGCCTCTAGAGAGATTTTTGGTTGGGATCCCCGAGAAAATAGCACCAAAGAGGCACTGCCAGCAGAAGTACTGGGTCCCGGGGAATCAGCTAGGTGTTCTTCCTTCTGGAGGGCGTCGATGTGCCAGGTAGCAGCGGTAAGGCAAGGCTCACACTCTAGCTCTGAATGTTTCTGATAATGCACCTGACACTAAGTGCCAGACAAGAGTGTAGTGGGGGTCACTGTGGTACCCTGAGAGTTAACCTCAACCCTTAGTTTTTTGTCAAGGTCCTGGGTCCTCTGAGAAACTATGGGGTCCTCCCCAGGTGTGAAATCGAATGTTAAGATATCAAGGGGTTTGTACACCCCGGGGGAAGTCTCAGAGAAGAGGACTTCATTTACCCTTCTAACTTTGGTGAGGGCCTATTTCATCTGGGGCTCACTTTCAACCTGGATCTGGTTAGATTCTCCCTCCCATGGGAGCCACAAGTGGGAAAAGTTAGTCGAGAAATATCTATTTAGGGACTTGGACCAATTGCAACTTAGTAACATCCCATATGTCTCTGGGATGTCCACCACCTAGATGTCAATCACGCTGGCTATCCTAGGGTCCTGGATGAGCTAAATTCAGACGCTCTTCAACTCACCCATTATTTTTACAACAATTTTATCCAGCTGGTTTATTGCACCGTTAGATTGGGGTGGGGCAGAATATGAGCTTCTAGCATAGGGATAAAGGCATGATGTTTCCTGAAGCCCCAGAATCTACTAGAAAATTGTGTATATTCTTTCCTTGTATGTTCAAACCTAGTAGGAAGGGAGGATCCTCAGTATTTCCCTGGAAGATAGCCGCATTGGCATCGTCAAAAGTGACAGTCTTGGGTGGGTGACTGACAGCTTCCGGGTTTCCCAAGAGCTTCAGAAAAGACTTCTTCTTGGGACAGTTCACCGAAACCTCCATCAAGGTCATGGAGGTGGTAGTGCATTTTAACACCTTCATGATGTCAAACCTTCCTCCCGAGAATTGGTGGCTTCCCTCGGCCGGGTCCTTAGCTTGGTTAGAGCCAGGGCCTTTTGGAGGGACAAACCGATCAATCATGTTGTCCTAGAGAGGAGTATCTTTGGGAGGCGTGGGTGTATAAACTGGTCCTTTACCAGTCTGAATCTGAATGTTATAAGGAGTCTGTGGGTTGGTGAAGGCATTAGCCTCAAAGGCCAGAATAGATTCATCAAAGAACTTCTGTAGTTCAGGTTCTTCTTCGTCTTCTCTATCTGCTCCAAAGAAGACAGTCTCACAGGTAAACACATCGTGAGTGGGCTCTTGTATAGGAGGCTCCGGTGGAGTAGGATCAGAAGTTTCTTATCTGTCCAGCTAGGAAATCATGATGACTTTCTCCAGCATGGCACAATTTACCTCGTTATGAGAGCCTGTGTCGTGCAATCTACACCAATTAGTTATGGGCTGGAAGTCCGTGACAGGCGCGAAATGAAAAGGTCCAGCGCTACCTTGATTGGTGTTTTGGTTCAGAGGCATACCTCTGGTGTTGGCATGGTCATTCCATTGTTGTTGATTGGGTTGAGGCCCGTTGTTGAAATTTCTTCCTCCGGCATTGTTATTTCGTTGGCCGGAGAAAATATTCCCTCTCTGGGAATTGGTGTTGTGGGGTACAAGGGACCCTACCTTCAGCTATCCCATGTCCATAGTCAGTGAGGACAGTAGTTGCCGGATAGATTCGACCTTGGTGAATAGCTGGGTGTTCGGGTCACAATGTGATGGTTGTTGATGTTGGTTCCCCAGGAAAGCGACAGCATTCACCGGAGTCGAGGGTGGCAATCCTCCAGCCGCGGCTGACCAGAAGAAAGGCACTCTAGAAGGTTGTGTCTGTGGTTTTTGCATTTTCTATGGCTAGTTCCAGGGAAAGGATTCCAGACCTAGTGTTGTCTGTGCTTGAGATAGATATAAGTACCAGGCATGTTGGTCTATCGATGGTGGTGGGGGATTCATGGCCATCACAGGGGCACCCATTGTCTGATTGGGGTTATATCCCCCAGCGTAAGAAGTTCCACCAAGTATCATGTTAAAGGGCATGCTCTTCCCAATCCCCACCTGAAGATTTGTTAAGACCTCGGGACAATTCCAAGGCTAGGTTGTAAACCTTTGCCAAAGTACCCCAGTCACTTGAGGCGGTAGTTCTCCAGAGGAGAGTGGCAACGAAAGGGTCCATCGCATTTAGGTAGGTCTAGATGGTTACATCAGTGGATGGGATGAAGGGACCCATGCATCGCTTCAAGGCGTGTTGGAACCGGTGGTTGAATGTTGCAAAGGGGCTCATTTGGTGCCTTCCTAATGGAAATAAACTGGTTGTGGGACCATGTTGGGTCCACATGTACGTGGAAGGCAGCCAGGAAAGTGTCATCTATGTCCTGCAAACTATTGATGGAGTTGGCGGGAAGGTTAAGGTACCAGTTCAATTCATTCTATCCCAGGGACAAAGGGAACATCTGGGTCATAACGTCTTGATGTTGGATCTGGTGTTAGTTCATGGCATCTTTGTATGCTTGCAGATGCTCTTCTGTGGTCTGTGAGCCTAAGTGCTCATATCGAAGATAAATATTTTTTGGGTATGAAGGAATATCATTGGCTGCACCCGAAAAAGTTCCCATCGGGGACCCGGTGTTGTCAAAATACGCAGCCATCAGGGGTGTTATATTTTGACTAGGTTGAGCGTTGATTCTCGGGGTCATCTGGGGGACTTGGGTATTCTGGGATGTGTTAGATCCCTAGATAATGGCAGTTGGTTTGGTTTTTGGGGTCCATTTCTTTTGAGCAGGATGCTCAAGTTCAACAAACCTTTCGAGATTGGGAGTTGATCAAAGGACTCTTTCAAATCTCGTGGGTGAAAATGATCCAATCCCACTAAAGGTCTGACTCCTAAAACTATGGCTTGGGGAACCCTGAAGTGGTGTAAAATTGAAATCCTCATAGGGGGACAAGTTCATGCCCTCCTTCTAGCACTAATTTCTGTTTACGGGACTTTGTGATCGGGTCCGCCAACAGATGTAAGTTGTCACCGGGTATCGGGGTACCAGCCAACTCTGCCTGTAAAGGTTGTCTAGGGAAATGAGATTCCCAGGGCCTTCAAGCATGTGAGAGTCAGGTCTCAACAGTGTGGGAGCTTAGTTGGGAATGTGACAATTTTGTTCAGGGGGATAGCTGGTTATCTTGGCTTGAATTCTCCAGGGATTTAAGTAAGTGGGGTTTCCTGCAAGCATTCACTATCTTTACCAAATAAACTTCAAAAGATATTACAGGGTTAGAAATATTTCATCTACCTATAGTTATGCCAAACATTCAAAACATCAACCAAGCTCTAACATGCTACACTAAATACTGAAGAAATACAGAACCGTCAGTTCATATTTAATCAATAGCGAGGGAAAAGAAGGTCATTAATCTACTTAAAATATCAGAGCAAGGGACATAAAGAACATACATCGCAAAATATCGTCAATTTGGAGATCAGAATGCTAGCAACATCATTGATAGAACCCTTCTTTCTTCATTAACAAGTTTCCAGCAAGCACCGGTACATACAATAATGGTGGCTCCAGGGGAGCATCTTGTAACACCCCAAAATTGGCATGTTGCAACCCTAACCAATTTTGTTGCATTTGTCATTCTTCTGAATCATCAAAGTCCTATTGTACTAGGCAATTCTGAGTTTTGACTGACTCTACTCGACCTAAGTGTCAAATGTAGAAAATCATAAAT
>MU224647.1:2105358-2117546 GCA_018584345.1 Thuja plicata | reverse complement strand
AACCGGTAACAGGCTAAAGCCAAGCCCTTCCAAACTGGTATACAAAAAATGCTATTGTGATTAATGTCATAATAGACAGGTGTGAATTCATTGTGGCAACCAAAATCTCCTCCAGTACCCTAGTGGTTCGTTAAAGTCTCGACATCGTTAAGGTGAAAGCCTTGCTTTGAACGGATTGGGAGAGCCCCCTTTATTGGGAAAATGACTTGATCACAACCACCTGAACAGATGTCCTTACTACAAACTATTATTCTAGTTTCCAAAAAACCCTCTATTTGTTGGCGCGGAAGGTCAGAGACCGACTCAGATGCCCCAAATTTTTACGGCTTTTAGTAGAGATAACAGCCCTTTGGGAAGTAATTCCTTTGGGGTTCGAAGCTTGGTATGCCTGAGAAGTGAGTGCATATGTAAGGAGGAGCCTGTGCTTCCAAGCTTCTAGGTTATCCACTAAGAGTAAGCGTAGCTAAACTTCAGTTCAAGTGGGGATTCAATAGATATTGTCCTAGCTATCCTAGGATTATGATGTTCTTGTTTCAGTACTACAAATATTCTATTTAATGTGTTTTGCATGGGTGTATCATTTGAACAAATTGAAACTATCGTCAAAACACACAAACTGTTAATCTTGAACATGTCCAAAATAATATGTCACTCAAACTATCTGTCAGGAAACAACATGATTTTATCTTGGGAAATGCGAACTGGTCTCAATAGTCTGATTCTATAAATGTCCCTTTTTCAACATTTGCATAGTTTCGTGCGAAATTTCTCAATCTTCGCATCATTCGGTGAGAATCTTTGCGCGATACATAGTATACTGTCGCATGACATTTGGCAATAGTGCCATTATTCTATCATCTTTTTCATCTGTCAACTAGTGTCATTCTTCACGCGAATACTAAAAAGTTTCACGCGGGTCAGTGAGAATCTTCGCGTGAAAGAGCATTTCTTCGCGTGAAACTGGAGTCTTTTGTCGAAAACAACAAGCTAAAATCTGTCAGTCAAGTGTTCTTCTGTCAAATATGGTCTCTGATATGGGTCTATTTTTCTTCCCTTCATCTTCACACAGTCTAAAACTTGGTTTCTTGGGTTAAGGATTATGGGATTCTTGCTTAAATTGGTCTTGTCTCATGTCTTTTTGATCTATTTCATCTGTGTCATCATGCCTTGTGTCGCAATAGTCATCTCTTGGCTATTCTAGCCTCATCTCTGACGATTTGCACCAAGGATACTTCACCTTTTGGCACATTCTGTGCAATCTTTGAGACAGTTTCAAGTTTGGTCCTAGTTCACATCTCTTGTTCAAAACTTTTTCTATGACTGTCACAACTCAAAGTGGCAAAACATTTCCTTCAATCAATCAAGATGAATATGTACTTTCCACACCCTTACTAGCTACATCTAGTGAGGAATCATCTCGATCTCCTTCTTCAGTACGTCGACCTTACAATAAACGGTCATTTCCTGTGGATTTTAGTTGGGTTTGAAATCCTTTGTTCTGAGAAGACCCAAATTAAGAGAACACTCAATCTTTTCATACTGAGTCTTTACACCTTGAATCCTTGCATTTTTGCAAGATGGCAGATCTTAACCAATCAGGTGGTGAGGTTAGCATAACTGATCTCTTTAAAACTTGGGGTAAGTCTCATTCTCAAGACCCCCCTAACAATGTAGAGGTAGAAATAACTCAAGAAGAGATTGCACAAGCTCGTGGTAACAAAGATTTCTATAGAATGATGGGAGTTCTCCTAGCTGAGGAGAAAGAAAAATACATTCTTGAGCTATCCAATCAAGGCGCTAAGTTACCTTCCAATTATGTTGTAGAAACACTTGTTGAGAAAGAGGAAGAAACTAAAAATTCCCGCTTGCGCAAAGAAATTCAAACTATGAAAGAGAAACTCTCTCAACTCTCGAAAGAGAAAGACAAACCTGTTACACAATTCACACTGGAAAGCATCTGTCCTTTCCCATTTGACAAAGATCTTTACATGCCTCCTTTTCCCAAAGGAGTTGAACTTCTTAAATATGATAAATACTTGGGTACATCTGACCCTCAAGACCATTTGAGAGAATTTGGTGCTCTCTCCATGAAATTCATACATGACACAACCTATCTCATGCGTCTTTTCCAAAGTAGTTTGGGAGGGTCGTCTATGGAATGGTTCTCTAGACTACCAACTGGCAACAAAACTTTTGACGAAATTGCCAATTTATTTCTACAACATTATTCTCACAACATTCAACATCCGATCATATCCGAGATCTTTGCAATTTGAAATAAAATCATGGGGAATCCTTCTTGGCATTTCTCCAAAGATGGAGACAACTTTATAAACGATATTCTCGCAAGATACCTGAATCTAAAAAGTTGGACATCTTTCTCGATAATCTTCTCCCCAACTTTGGGTATCAAGTACAGCTACAAGGTCCTCTAACCTTTGATGACATGATTAAACAAGCTGTAAGAATGGAGACATTTATGATCAAGAAAGGAGAATTGACCTTGCACAAGAAAAACAAGCAAGGGTCTTCTTCCTCAAGCAAAGATAAATCCAAATTTCCCAACAAGAACCAAAATATTGTGAATAATAGAGTTGTAGACAATGTGACTCCTAAACCTTCCAAGGCTGCCTTTAAACTCACTACCATGATGCAAGCGGCCAAAGCCACTGAACAGGTTGTGGCAGAATCCAAACCGAGTACTTCATGATTTTTTGGACCTAAACCTTGGGCTCCTAGGCCCAAGCGTGAGTTCACTCCTTTAGGAGAACCTCTTGAGGCAGTTTACAAGACTCTTATGGACAACCATTTACTCACTCCATTGGATAATTCATGACCTTATGATCCACAACCAAGACCCTCTTGGTGGAATGAATCCGCTTATTGTGGTTTTCACCAAAATAAAGGTCATAAAATAGCTACTTGTCTTAAATTGCGACATAAAATCTAGTATCTCATCGATAGTGAAGTCATTGTTGTAGGAGGTCACAACAAAAATTTTGATCACCAAGCTTTCAAAGACCCATTTCCTCCTTATGGAAAAGGTGAATCATCTAAAGGCAAAAATACTGATGCTAAGGTCAACTATACATACACCAATAATGACAATGTCATTAATATGGTTGAACATGTTGATGCTGAATATTGTAATGTCATCATTCTCAAGGGGAAGGAAGATACTTCCAAGTCCAAAACACCTTTCACTTTGCGAGGGTCTTCACCTCAATTTTCTAAACAAGGACAGTCTCAAGTGAGTGCTAACATTGTCACTCGGTCTCGTGCTAAGATCATCCTCAAAGGCCCTGAGCCTTCTCTATCTACATCAACTCAACCTTCAGACAAAGCTAAGGTTGATTCTACTAATAAGAATCCAAAAGTGGGTTCCTCATCTAATGCTACCAATTAAAACATTCTTGATCAATTGCAACATACTAATGCTCAGATAACTATTTTTGAGCTTTTGAAAATCTCCCCTGCTCATAGGGAAATCCTGGACAAAGCCCTCATGGAGGCAAATGTCCCAAAAGATCTTTATCTCGACCGGTTTCAATCTATGGTAGGTCACTTGACCTCCTCACATTACTTATCTTTCTTTGAGGAAGATGACCACTCTTTGAGTCACCCGCATAATAGTCCTCTGCACATTGAAGTCATGATTGGTCCAAAGCATGTTCGTCGTGTTCTCATAGATAACAGCGCTGGCCTAAGTATTTGCTCTGCTAGTTTCCTTATTGAGTTAGGCTATGGCAAAGATTGCATTGATGCTCACAAAAAGATTACCATTAAAGCCTATGATGAGGAAGAACGTAAATCCAAGGGGTTAGTTTTTTTTTCAATTAGAGTTGGTCATGTTGAATGAGATGTTGTCTGTCAAGTGCTTGACATTCCTTTGGCATACAATATTCTGTTAGGAAGGACATGGATCCATGCAATGCAGGTTGTCCCTTCCACATACCATCAGTGCATTAAGTTCCCATTCCAAGGATCTGAAGTGACTATACCTGCTAATATACGCTATGATTGCAATGCTCTCACAAAATCTGCTGACATCTTTGTACCTACCAACAGAGAATCTATTGAACTCCTTGAGAACAAATAAAAAGAAATGGGAAAGAGTTTGAAACTCAAAGAAACTGACATGGGAGGATATTAGATGGAACCTGTGCTATCTATTACATCTTTTCCTTTGTCTCCCTGTTCTTTTGGGAGACCTTCTGAGAGCACTAAACCTTCTACGGTTCCTCCTCCAACAAAGTATGGTGGTACCTTTGTACAAGCCATAGTACCATTAGAATAAGAAGTTGAAAATAGAGCTATCAAAGCTTGGATCTATAAAGGAGGAGACAATTCTGAACAAACTCCTCCTTATGACATGAAACTTGAGCAATATGGCAAAGTTTTATCCATTATGTAACGTTTTGGCTACAAAGGAAATGGTCTGATAAGTGCGAATCACAAGGGCTTGATTGCACCACTTGAAGCTATTGGTCGCAGAACTCGCGACTCTATAGGTATAGGCTTCCAGAAACTCACATTTCAATTGGGAATAAACAAGTTTGTACCTCGAGAAGATAAACAACCAACACCTAAAGAAACACCTAAAACTGCAGAATCTGAAGACAACTCTTATGAGGATACTTTTCCTTATCCCATTCCTCCAGACCTGGCAGCATTCTTTGCTGAGCCAGATAACTTTATACCGCATGTCAGTACAGTAGACACTGACAACAATTTTGATACCACCACTTCACTTGCTCCATTAACTTATGAGGAGTGGAAAAAGATATATACTCTAAATCCTGGTCATCAATGTGATTTATACATACCACCACACTTTCAAGAACGGTTTGACCAGGAATTCTAGTCACTTCTCATTAAACAAGAGGCAACTGATGCTACAAACACTACTAAGGTGCCTAGGTCAATAGGTGCTCATCTGACCATAGCAGAGGTTCTAGGTAGAACTCATCCCAACTGGGGACAAAGAGTTGATTTCACTAATGTTCTTGATATGACACCTAATGATGAAACAGACTCTCACGAATATGAGTTCAATACAGATACAACTAATGCATATGAAAACCTTCTCAAAATAGGTGAACGGTCTAGTGTAGGGTCACATGAGTCTGACTCCCTATATGTTAACATGTCATCTACTATGATCACTAGGAATCAAAGGAATTCAACTATACCTCTGGATGAGATCGCTTTAGGTCTGAACTTACTTTTCCATGCCTTTGATGATTATACTGTGAATGTACTTGAACCCGTCACTCCTCTTTCACTTTGCCATCTCGAGCTTATAGAATGGAAGTCTACCTCCCCATCTAACAAAGTCCTTACATTCTAGAATGATTACACTCTTGCCTGTTACCTACACATTGTCGAACCTATAACGTCCTCCACTAGCAAAGAAAGTGTCAATATGATCGAGGCGGACATCAAGTATCTTAGTCACAAAATCAAAAGAAGAAAAAATAGGCGCTCTAATGGTGAAAACCACATGGTGGCAGTATCAGGGCCTAAAACAGTCAAAATAAAAGACGTATCCAAGGGTGAAAACCTCTCTAAGGTGCTTGAGGATGAGATACTTGATGCACTTCCGAGTCATTTCTAGGAGCAATCATCTATGCTTATTGAACCAACTCAACCTATCAACTTGGGTACAGAGGTAGACCTCAGATCATTCACTTGGCACAATCACTATTAGAGGTAGAAAGAGAGGAATTCACTACATTCTTCAGAAGCAAAAAGATTAACTTTGCATGGAAATATTCAGACATGCCAGGATTACACCCTAATCTAATCATGCATCATTTATCCATTGCACCGGGTGTTAAGCCCGTCAAGCAGAAGCTTCGCAAAATGCATCCACATGTAGATCTACTTGTCAAATCTGAATTAGAGAAACTTCTTAAGACAGTGTTTATCAGAGTAATTGATTATGCAGAATGGATCTCTAATATTTTCCCAGTATCAAAACATGATAAATCTATACGAGTGTACACAGACTTTAGAGACTTGAATTTGGCATGTCCTAAGGATGATTTTCCATTGCCTAATATTGACATGATCGTCTATATGATAGTTGGGTATGAAATGTACTCACTAATGGATGGTTTCTCTGGCTACAACCAGATAAAAATTGTGCCAAAGGACCAAGAGAAAACAACTTTCACATGTGCCTGGGGCACTTTCTGTTGGAATGTCATGCCCTTTGGACTCAAAAATGCCGGTGCTACATATCAGTGAGATGTTACTACTATATTTCATGACATGATGCATAAAATAATGGAAGATTATGTGGATGACACTTTGGCTAAAAGTATGCACCGAAAGAAACATCTTGCAGATCTAGGTCTTATACTAGATCGTATGGAATAATTCAGTCTAAGACTTAATCCTAAGAAATGCGCATTTGGTGTAACATTTGGAAAATTACTTGGCTATATCATCTCTGCCAAAGGCATCAAAGTGGATCCTGCAAAAGTAAAAGCTATCATGGAAATGTTGCCACCGAAGAATATCAGACAAATGAGAGGACTTCAAGGTCGACTGCAGTCTATCCGGCATTTTATCTCTCAACTGGCGGACAAGTCATAACCATTTACCAAGACTCTACACAAAGGTGTGACTTACCAATGGAACAAGGAATGTGATGAAGGGTTCACACAAATCAAACAGTATCTTGCAAACTCGCCAATCTTGATGCCTCCTATCCATGGAAAGCCACTTATACTGTATATCTCTACTACAGATGCATCATTGGGTATCCTTTTGGCTCGAGAAGATCAGCACAAGAAAGAAAGGGCTATCTATTACATTAGTAGAACTCTGGTCTCATATGAAATGAAATATTCTGCTATAGAGAAGGCTTGCCTTACAGTGGTGTTTTCTTCACAAAAGTTGCGGCACTATATGTTGGCTCATACTACACATCTAATTGCTAAAATTGACCCTCTGAAATATTTACTCAGTAAAGCTACCCTCACAGGTAGACTAGCTAAATGGGTCATGCTTCTCAGTGAATTTGATATTGAATATGTGGAAAGGAAATCCATTAAGGGCCAAGCAATAGCGGATCAGTTGGTAGAAGCACCTCTAGTTGATCATCAACCATTGCACATTGAATTTCCAGATGAGTCCATATTACTTCTTACACATCGATCATGGACTATGTTTTTTGATTTTTCATTCATCCAACAGGGGTCAGGTGTTGGGATACTATTCATTACACCTCAAAGGTACTCTTTACCAAAAGCATATAAGATTTTTTTTCCTTGTACAAACAACATTGCTAAGTACGAAGCCTTAATCAATGATATGAAGATCGCCCTTGAGTGGCGAGTAGACAAACTCAATGTCCTTGGAGATTCACAGCTAGTCATCAATCAAGTAAATAATGTCTATCAGACAAGGGATGATAAGTTGGTACCTTATAAATGGTTGGTTGATGATCTCAAAAAGTATTTTACTCACATCACATTTCAACAGGTTCCAAGGGCAGATAATAAAGTAGTAGATTCCATGGCTACTCTCGCCTCTATGCTACAGATGCCTGAAAATGATTTTCGACATGAATTCCTAGTGGAGATGTTACGCCACCCTGCCTATGATTCCCTTGATTCCTGGATGATCTATTCTATTATTGGACATGACTCATCTCACTACCATCATATCTTTTCCTACCTTCGTGACCAGATTATTCCGGACACTTACACCCAGAATGAAAAATGTCACTTAATCTGTAGTGCTTCACAGTTCATCATCATCACTAATGACTTGTATACACATGGTCTAGACGGTACCCTCCTTAGGTGTTTAGAACCCGATGAGTCCAAACGAGCATTAGTAGAGGTGCATGAAGGCATTTGTAGGTCTCACTCTAACAACTTGACATTGGCCCGTAAACTTATTAGAGCTGGTTACTATTGGCCAGATATGGAAAAAGAAGTGATACAGTTTGCTAGGTCTTGAAAACAATGTCAACTACATGGTAATCTAATTCATGCTCCAGCCAAGGAGCTTATTCCCTTCATTACTTTTTGGCCATTTTAATAATGAGCCTTTGAATTGGTGAGTCAAATTTATCCCTCGTCCTCAAATGGACATAAGTTCATAATCACAGCTACAGACTATTTTACTAAATGGGTGGAGGCAGTCCCTCTCACTATTGCCAGTGGCAAATCAGTAGCTATGTTCATTCTCAACTACATCATCTGCAGGCATGGTGTACCCTTAGCAATAATCACTGATAATGGGGGACAATTTAAAAACAAGGATTTGCTAGAGCTATGATCTAAGTTTAAAATTACTCAACATTGGTCTTCCATCTATTATCCTTAGGGTAATGGATAGGTGGAAGCATCCAACAAGACAATCCTTAAAATCTTGCATTGCACAGTGCATAAATCCGGATGAGATTGGCATCTCCGGATCAATCCAGCTCTTTGGGCTTATAGGACAAGCATAAGAACGCCAACAGGGGCTACTCCCTATTCTTTGGTTTATGGAGCAGATGTGTTACCAATTGAGGTTGAGATTCCTTCTTTGTGAGTCTCTCTGAAAGGCCTCATTACTGATGAAGATAATAGAATATCTCAGCTACAAGAGCTAGAACTACTTGATGATTGTCGACAAGTGGCATTCGATCACCTTAGAGCATACCAGAAAAGGATGTCCAAGAGCTATAACAAGAAGGTTAGACCAAGAGATTTCCAAGCGGGTGACCTCATTCTGAGGGAGAACCCTAAGAATCAACAACATCGAATCCACAAAGGGAAGTTTGAACCAAATTAGCTTGGTTCATATGTTATCACTACAGTGTTTGGGTCTGGTACCTATCAACTTTCTACTACTGAAGGAGAACAACTCAAGGAGCCCATCAACACTCTTCATCTGAAGCAGTTCTACAGTTGAGACATCTTCAGTATGCTCATGTATATAGTAAAGTCCTAAAAAAAATTCTAAAAATCTAAAAAATTCCTGAAAAAATGATCATCTTAGTGCAAACCTAGCGATATGCGCTTTGATATATCTCCAAAAAAATTATATATTCCAAAAATACAAAAAAACTGAGAAAAAGAGAAAAAGTGTCATTGATGAAAACCTGGCAAACAGGCGTCATGGTAGCAAAAAAAGAATTTCTGCCAAGAAGGTGAAAACCTGGTAAACAGGTGCCTCTTGTTCCATAATGCTATATCTATCACAGCACCACTTGGCTTTATGCATTTTCTTTCCTGCATTGCTGCTTTCTTGCTTACATTTGCTTTTAGTTCTCGTCAAGACACCAACTCACATGGATTGAAACTGGTCATACTCTCAGGGCAACCCTCCTAATCTAGGGGGCACTGTCATTTTATCTTTTAAGGATCTTCTTAACATCAGTCACTAGTGGTTCTTACTACATCTGCCTACTGATGTATAGCTTATACCATGATCATTTCATTTGAGCATCTCTCTCACGTCAGTCACTAGTGGTTCTCACTGTGTCTGCCTACTATCGCTATTCTATCGAGATTGCTCACATTTGTTACCATTGGAGTTATCCTCACATGCTCTCTCTATTGATACTCGGTCTTGACGATTCTATTCTTTAGTTTGTACATATCTTTTGGTCACTTTTGTGACACTCTGGTTCCTTTGCGGACCCTTTGACTTGTCATTGATTCGGCGCCATATGCTTGGGGGCAATCACATCTGGTTTGTCCTTGCAACATACGTCAAGTCAATCATCATTACTTGGGGGCACGGGCCCCCCATTTTCTCATATCTTTGGTTTACGCTTGAGTCAGTAATCTAGTCATTTCTCAAGGACAACTCGCTACTGACACAAACTGGTGTTTTTCAACACCACCGTAAATAGTGTTTTTTAACACTATCTTTGAACACATCTGTGTTTTTTAACACACATCAGATATCTCAAACGTAAACATCTATCGATAAAAATCAAACACAATGCACTCACAAGCACAACGGTGTTTTTCAACTCCTATAAAACATGAATATATTTGAAAACTTTGAAACTGGCTGAGCTATGATTGAATATTTATTTGTATGTTGTTTATTCTCATGAATTTCATTGATATTTTCTTTGTCTTCTTCTTTTTGGTGTAGTACCGATGATCTGGCAACGTCAAATAAACAAGGTGTATGTGATAAGAGCTCCCGCACTAAGGTGGAACAACCTCACATCCCTTGATCTTGTTTATTTGCACACCATGGTGAGGTCGATGCTATCTCCTTGCTTGTTGTTGCTCTATTTGTTATTACTTTGTTTGTTATTGATTTGTTTGTTTACGAATGATCACACTCATGGTTATCTTGGCTTTGAATGCCTCTATACTGGTGTACTCTTGCCACATTAACTGGAAATAATGTTCAGGTCATCTTGGCTTTTGTGCCCTGGTGCTTACGTTCATTTCCTACATTTTATCCGATGCAAGTCATATTCATATCCTTATGGTTGCATTGTGGTGCCAGTAAGGGTTGTATCGACTTCGCTGTTCCAAAAAAAATGCTCAATGATGATGATTTTACGATGGGTCTCACAACCATGTCCTAGAATTGTACTTTCATATGACATCTAGCATAGGATTGCATTTTCATTCTAGACTTGCATTATGGCAGCAATTCAGTTTTCTCTTATTTGCATTCTCCTAGGTTCATACATAGGGGAGTTCTTCTTCAGAGTCTTGCTTTCATCATGACTGCCCAAGTGTTTGATCCTCGCTCTCTATCTTCAGCTATATGCTCAACCCATTTTCGGGATCAAAATCAAAATCTAACACTTCTATATCGCTTAAAATTGCATTTTAAATTTTTTGGGACCGACGCGATCGAACGCTTGTGTAGTCGACTTTCTGACGTCGCTTTCTTGTTAGAATCATATCTTATCATCATTTTCTGAAGTCTTTGACTTTTTTCTTAGGAGTCAACTCTATCAACCCTAGTCAAACTTGGTCAACCAGACCTCGAAATCACTCAAAATTGATTCTAAATCTTCTGAATTCTTCTGTAATTTGTTCTGAGTTCTTCTTGATCTCTGACTCAACATCTATCTACGATTTTTCACTCTCCATCATCATTATGGCATGTCATCTTTCCATTTCACTCCCGAGGGGGCAGGATGATTACATCATTGAATTTATTTTTCAATCAATCTGATCTGATTTTCAAAAGTCCTCATTTCTAGGGGCATCTCATCACTTGGGGCATGTTCAATTTTCCATACCTCATAGTCAAAACTAGACACTCCACAATCAATAAGGGCATCTTTGTTCCTCACATCTTGTCATCTTTTAAGTATCTAAGAAATCTAACTCAGATTCTTGAGGATCGAGCTCCGTTCTGGAGATGGTTCTTGAAAAACTATCTTTTTTGGGACAGGTATCGGAGCAATCTAACCTTGACTCCTGATAATCAAGCTTCATTCTGGAGATGATTATGAACCTCTATTTACTATCTTTTGAGATAGGTATCGGGACAATCTAACCCCGGCTCCTGAAGGTTAAGCCTCATTCTCGGGATAGCAAAGATGTCAATCTAACAAGTGTCTTGGAAATCTAACCTAGATACTGGGGGAATAAGCTTTGTTCTAAAGATAGTCCTAAAATCTCTATTTGACTATGTTCTTTATAGACAGGTATCGGGGCATTCTAACCCTGACTCCTGAAGGTTGAGACTTGTTCTGAGGACAGTCTTGTGAAAGATATCAATCTATTAGGTATTAGGGCATTCTAACCCGGATCCCTGAGGATCAAGCTTCATTATGAAGATTGTATGCACCCTAAAATGGTCGCATAGACTTTGGGCCCCATTTCTCAATTTATCAAATCCCTGAATCAATATTTTCAAATATCAACAATATCAATTATATCAATTTCCTTGATCAAATCATAATCAATTCAATATTTCTTAAGGTTTGAGCCTTATTTAATTTAAAAGAAATAAAAATAAAAATATTATTTAATTAAGAGAATATGCTCTCTTTTAATTAATTAAAAATCTCTTTTAATTAAATAATAAAATCACTTTTCCTAAGCCTTTATTTAAATAAAATGAATTTCCTCCTCTTTTATTTAAATAAAAAATCCTCACTTTTCTTCTTATCCTATGTTGCACAAATAAAGCATTATTCTTATTTTATAAAAAGGAAAAAAAACACTTTTTGTCTTATGTGGGACACA
>MU224647.1:2078808-2096518 GCA_018584345.1 Thuja plicata | reverse complement strand
GCTGAGAGCAAATTTACAAATCTTGCAACTCCATGCATAGAGAGCTATGGATCGATTTGTGAGGGCTCATTCTTGAGTTTCCTTGCATGTAAGGATTCATAGAAGTGCACTATTTTGTGTGTACAAAGATGACCCTTGAAAACTCTACTTGACCGACGTCTTGGCAACCTAACCTAAACTTTGGAGAGTCAAGCTCTATTATGGAGATGGCTCTGAAATCTTTGCATCATCAATTTTCAAATCTATTCTTATGTGCTTCAGGCATCAGACTATTCTTTGAATCAATGCACTGCTTGCACATCAATTCAAAGAGGGGCAAAATGTAAGACCCCAAAATTGGCATGTTGCAACCCTAACCAATTTTGTTGCATTTGTCATTCTTCTGAATCATCAAAGTCCTGTTGTACTAGGCAATTATGAGTTTTGACTGACTCTACTCGACCTAAGTGTCAAATGTAGAAAATCCTAAATCTGCATTAATCATACATCATGTTTAATTCCTAAATATCTATTGGCTAAATAAACCCTATGATTTAATTAATTTAATTATAAAGTCCTAGCACTTTAATTAAATTAAATTCACCCTCTTTAGCTAAGACACATGAAAAGGAATTAAATAATATTTAATTATTAAATAAATATCCTCATTTCAATAATTGAATTTAATTATTTAGATAATTGAGAAAAACCTATTTATGAGGTCATATTTATTTAATAAATTGAATATTCTCTCAAAAATCTTATCTCTGTTCAGAAATAGAATCTTTGAATTAATTGTGCTTTAAAGAGAAAGAAAATAATTAAAATCATATAAAACATAATTAAATCAGAGAAAGAAAATAGTTAAAGCAGAGAGAAAATAATTTATTATATTCTTTTGAATAAAGCTTTCTATTCTGAATTGGCTTTTTTATCTATTTTATTTCAAAGAGGAAACTTTCTATTCTGATCATCTCTGAATCTATAAAAGAACTCTCATTCTTCATTTAAAACCCCACTCACTTTCATGCATTGTTAGAATACTGAATTATTGTCACATTTCTTGATAATCTCATATAGAATAATCTCATTTTTACAATAGAATAGTTTCAATTTCTAGAATAATTGCATTGCAATCATGTCTTAGATTATCTTACATCTTTCAATTCTTAGAATAACTATGCATTGCATTGCATTCATGCATAAAAATCCTTCGTTCCTAGATTGGTCTATGGTTGTGAGACTCTCGTTCTGAGAGCAATTTCGAAAACCCCATCTGGATAGAAGGCAACAGGTCGAATCATGCAGGGAGACAGGATGAATAATCTCATATTCAGTCTTGTGTGTATCTGATGAAGAAGGACTATGTTGAAGTGTATGGTTGATTAACAAGGCCAAATTTACCACATACACATCTAACTATTGAAAGCTTCTAAAAACTAAGGAGCATTGAGCTCTGCAAGTAAGAACTGAGAAAACCTAAATGTTATTAGCTATGGACTACAAAATCATCAATTTCACCGACCCTTGGAATGAGGTTAGACTTATTATTTATACACAAGTTTGCCATAATCTTAACCTAAATTATTTTACACTCAAGCTCTATAATAATATTTTTGGTGGCCGGTACTACCTGCGCCACACTACAAAGACGTTGAGACGGAAAAGGTCTGACATATCAGAAGAATAATACAAGAAAGGAGGAGTGGAAGAATCGTCCTAGAGAAGAGATTCGGGAGGAGAAAAGAAGAAATCTAACCCCCAGGGATCGAGGCTACATGCCTCATTAATGGAAGAGTGGCTCCCTGTCTCTGATGCGCTAGGTGTTATGTTGAGGCAGCGCCTTGGGAAGACCACCTATCAGGACCTTCTTGTCGAGCTGATGTGCCTTGTTGGAGTCACCCACCCTCTGACATCCTTATTAACTGCTTCAAAAGTGACCGATCAACTTTGGGAACCGGGACACAAGTCACTTTAAAGAATTAAAAAATATTGGATCCGGGACTCTGGGATCCGAAATCTTGTGCCCCAAAAGAATAAAGAATACAACCGATACATGGTTGATGGAATTCTCCAGACTCTTGAGAACCTTATTGTTCCTTACTATTTTTCAATGTCTCCAATAGTTGGCTTATGCCTTCTTCATCTATGTTTTTAATACTGTCCCATCAAATGTGAACAACCTCCAATTTTTCCTCAACATCTCTGCCCCATTCCAGAATTCATCCACCATCTTCATGGCATCATGTGCCCAGATCATTCTCTTGGACAATCTAGATAACCTGCCCTGGTCAAAATCTCTGGCAATCAAATATAGGGATTCCATTCATTCATCAAATTTATTGAGGACATAGTCCTCTAGGCTGCACTAGCTGGTGGTGAATGGATCGACTTGTGATATTCCAACCACAAACGCTTGAAACATGCCTAAGAGGTACTGGGCTGCAGTCACCTTTTATTTCAAGGCCTTAACCAGTTCCTTGCACACCTCAATTTTGAGGCCAAGTCTGGAGTACTAGGCCTGGAGGGAATCATATGGTTTATCTCCCAAAATTCTTGTCTCTGTGGCGACTTCTTCTTCGATGTTACAAATTTCTTCCAACCTAGCCCTCCATTACTCATACTTCTCTAAGTCTTGCTCCCATACAAGAGTGGAGCCATTTGATTGGTTGATAAGGATGTCAATCTAATAAAGGTCTAGGAGGGACACCGCTAGAAATTGTCTTATGGCAGCTACTTGCTCGGCGGCCCACCCATCTACAGCCTGTGCCTTATTCTTCATGGCTTGGAGGGAATTTGCGTCGCCCTATGCACGCGGTAATCCAGAGGTAGAAGCTTTCGAGTGGGCCTCGGCCAGAGGCCATGTAAGTTCTGCCAGAAGTACAAGGAGATTGGCATTAGTCTCTCTTTTCTCCTTCAACTTCTGGCCCTATTTGAAATATCGGGCCTCTACTACTTTAGTGGCCTCCCTTAGTAGGTCCAGTTCGCCCTGCTTGTCTCTTCTCCCCAGTGCCACTTCTGTGATGTTATAGTCTTTGGGCCTTATGACCGCTGCATCTGCATCTGGAGGAGGTGTTGTGATAGTCACAACTGTGTTTCCCGTTGGCCCGGTCAAGAGGGTATGGACCGTCCGTACCCTCTTAGGCTTATGAGCCTTTGCATGTCAGGCCATCATTTCAGCCAAGGAGAGTGGAACTTCTATCGCTACCACCGAGGATTTCCTCTTCCTCAATTCCACCAGCCATTGGGATGGATGGGGTCACTTTGCAGTTAGGACCTGAGTATCCAGATTCTCTTCGGAACCCGGCGGTGTGTTCCCAGAATGTTCAGTGTCATCGGGCTCCTTTTCTCTTTCTTGTTCTTGTTCATTCTCCTGTTCTCTAGAGGCCTCAACATTCCCCGCCATGTCAGTGTTCTCCTTTGTGATATATGAGACTTCTCCTTCTCTGACATCTATATCACTTGTATCTTTGGGAACTTCCTCATCCTTCTCAGCATCAGTTGATCCGACGTTTTCATTTCCTGGGTCTTTCTAGTCATTCTGCTGCTACTGTTCTTTGGCCTCATTGGCTGGAACATTTTCCTCCATCAGAACATCTTCTGGAGGTGGGTGAGGTTTTTGGCCAAAGTTTAACAATGTGGTCGCCTTTACTACCTCACCAAATGTGCTCCAGGGCGTTTGGTCACCCAGAGTAACCAAAGGCGTTTGGAGCATGATGATCGGGGGTACGGTTGATCCCATGGGTCCGGGTTCCCCAACTATTGGCTATTCATCTATGGTTTGCCTTGGTGTATCTTCAGCCTCCTGGGCTGATGTTTCCTCCCTCTCATGCTCCTTATGTGTCTCATCCTGTGTTTCCTATTCTGATGCAAATCCCTCTTTCGGAACCTCCTTTTATGTGGGGATCTCCTCTTTATCTTGAGTGACAATTTCCTCAACCGCTTGACCAATATCCTTCTGCAAGTTCATGATTTCATCCACCCCAAATACATCATCAAAATCATCATGTAGGAGAGGGTTGTCAAGGATCTCTTCAAGTTCGGGGGAATCCAAAATGATGTCAACTGGAGGCACATCTGGCATACCGGGGCTAGCGGCCGCACTTTGGGTAGGGGTCACCTTCTTCTTTCTCAGCAATGGGACCCTAGTTTCCAAAATACTGGTAGACTCTGCCTTAGTGAAAGTATGTTTTCTCATCATCGCAGCCAACGACAGAGATCCCGCTAGGTGATCAGATGCCATCAGAGTTACAAAGAGACTAGAGGATATTTGCGTGCCTATATGTTGACTGACCGGTCTCATCAACTCCATATGTTGTTGTAGTTGTACCATCAAAGGGGTGGGGCCTTGGGGAGGTACCTTAGCTGGGGTGCCCTCTTTATCTTTCCCCTTGCTCATGCTAGGTCCGACGGCGGTGGAAGATGGAGCAGCCTTTCGAACCATTGGTTTCTTTCGGGTGCTCTTGGGAGACACCCGGGCAAAATATCGGTGACTTGCCTCCAAAATAGGGTGACATACTCCCTCAATTTTCAAGTATTTTGGGGTGGCCCAATCCACCGGAGGGAGATCCAACTTGTCCAATCCATGCTCCTTGTATGCCGGATCTTTCAGCGGCCCGTCATCTAAAAATCCCTTCGAAAAAGTTTGAAGGTTGAGCGCCTTCATGAGTCCTTTGGATATGCGTGAATGCTGACGGGCCCAAAGATCAAAACTGTCCTGGCAGTCTGCCCAAAAATATTCAATATCTTCTTCATGCGGTGGGGATGCCTGAGGAAGTGTCGTGGCAATATTGTCTAGAGGATCATAGTTCTTTCTAGCGTGGTGGAATTCCACCAGTCCCAGGCTTTTTAATTCACTATCTGCCTCCCTTGCCGCAGCGAGACTGCACGTATAATTCCCACACGAAAAAACAAATGGGATATTGATGACCTTTAATGTAAAGAAGGTGTCCAGGTCCATCATCTACCAACAGAACTCGAAAAGAATGATTTTTTCCCCGCAATACCGGGGAAGAAGATAGGGTTTCCCAAAGAATCCGGTCACCCGAATGTAAGTGTGGTATTGGAACTGAATAAAATAGTGGCCATAAGTGCTGACCAAGTTCATCACCTCCTGCGATACTCAGTACCTAGTGTCCTGGGTAAGTGTTAGGATATTATGGTAAATGAAAGCATCATTTACTTGGCATAAATTTAGGAAACTAAGTTCCCATTATACATGGGGATAGTGATCCCATGGGGTCAACTAGCCCGGCCCATTCCCAAGTTCACCAACTGTTCCCAAACCTGGAAAAGCCAGACTTTGTTGGGCTAATGCCCACAACATGTAGGATGTCATGTAGAACTTAGAACTCTAAACGATGCCCTTCAGCTGCGTGTCCACATGATTAGAAATGATGGCTACCCATTTGAAAGTTTGGTTACAGGTGGTGATGCAGTAAATAAAGTAGTACATCCATGCCAAAAAATACTGGGCATGGGGCAATCCGAAGATCCTGCATAGAAATATGATGCACTCCTAAATGGGCTCTATAAAATCCCCACGGGGATTTCCAACTTCATCCTTTTATGGTCCCTCTTTGGGGACTTCAACCAGTGAGTGTCAAGGTATTGTCGAGAGACGAGAGAAGCTTTCTCAAACTCCTATAATGACTTGGTCCGATTGAAGATGACGGACCCCTAGAATTGCGGGATCCCCAGCCTTGAGGCAAAAGTTGTTGCATCTAGGGTGACGATTGTTGCTGGATATTGTAGCGGCTGGGGATTGGCAAGAAGAACAGTCTGAGTAGGTGCATTGTACAATGTTGCCAGTTGAAGTATTAGTTCTGGTGATTGCACCGCATAGGGAAATTTCATGGCCTTTATAATGCCGGAAGTGGCCAAGTGAGTGGCCATATTATCTCTATCAGCCTTCCTTTGGATATTTGGAGGTCAAGGGCAGCTTTGCCAACATCTTTTTGGCCTTGGTTTTTGTGGCCACCCGGGTGGAGGTGGTAGGTAGGTTTGGGCTATTGGGAGTGATTACTTCAGACATCTTGATCAACTATCCGCAACCTGCAAGACCAGAGAACCATTAGAACATGGAGTATATAAAAAGAACATTAGAAACTCTGGGGGATTCGTCACCACCCTGCACCTATCCAACAAGTGTTAGCATATATCAAAAATCCTGGAATACCTGAAACAGACATGAGTTAAATTCTGAGGTGTTGAACTAAGTGATAGGGGGAAATGAAAGAGAAGGGACTCCTTGGGACCCGGAGTTCGGATAAACTAGCTATTATCGACGTGACCGACAGTAAGCCGTATTTGGCTGAGATGGGCTATCACGTGGCCATGTGACAGACGACGTAAAGGCATTAATGGCGATAAGTGAGCTGACACAAGGTAAATTGAATGCCAGATGGGATAAGGTTTAAATGCACACTCATGGGAAATTAATCCCGCCATTTAAGGTGATAAGACAGGGGAGAGAAAAAGTTGTCATGGCTCGACTTGGTGAGGTTTTGAGTTTGAACCGTGGTGACTTCCTCTCGATGAGCTTGACAGAATGGAAGGATACACACAAAAATGTACATTAGTTTACAGAGGGCCAAAGGCCAAGGCCGAGGGTTGAGACATATATACACTGAAACATAGGGAACTGAAGCTCTGCGAGTGCCGAAGTGAAGCTCACAGAACAATGGTGACATATAAACACTATCTACAGATTATTCACATGATTATACAATGCTTACACAGCCACACGGGCTACCCAATGACAATATATATTACATACATTAATTTACAACTGCACAAAGGGTGGAAAAACCTCTGGCAAAGCCAACCCACCAACGGAAGGCAAACCAAGAGCAAAACACAAAAGACAAAAACCAAAGAAAGAGGAAACAACAAGAACCAGACATCAAGAAACCAGAGAAGGGAAAACCAAAAACCTACCAGGAAACACGAAGAAAAGCAGAGAAGAAGAAGACCAGGAGAACTTTGCAACAAGTCTACCCTCGAATGGTCACCGCAAATCAACTTGTAATCAACCATTAAGCAGAGAGCAATTCATAGTTTAATTGCCTAAGAATCTCTCTGAACTCTCTAAGTGTTTTAATCACGATAACTGTGAAAGTGATGGGTAATTTCCATTTATACTCTTAAGGTAAAAACAAGTTACACTCTTCTTCGCAAACTCTGGAATAGGCAGACCTCTGGACTCTAAGCCCGGGTATTCCATGCAACCCTGCCTTCTCGTGAAAGGAGACAGAGTTGAAAAGAATCCTAGAGTTTGGAATCTGGCTCTGGAAGAACAAAAGACTCCGAGAGTGGGCCTGCAGTCATGAAAGACAGAAAGCTAAAGGACGAAAAACCTCGCGGGAGCAAAGCCTGGAGGAAAAACAAAGGAAACAAGGCAAGAGAAAAAATGAAAAAGAGGGGACCCAACATTTTGCACACAAAATGTAGGGACGGGTATGCAGGGCATAACATCATGCCCACTTTGCAAAACTTAGTGCAAAACTAATGTCTTGTTCATTTCTTGGAAGAGTCTGTTAGCACTATCAATTTTTTGTGATTAC
Organism: Thuja plicata; assembly: GCA_018584345.1. NCBI lineage: Eukaryota > Viridiplantae > Streptophyta > Pinopsida > Cupressales > Cupressaceae > Thuja > Thuja plicata. Next base: position 2,088,974 of record MU224647.1, on the reverse strand, counting down.
CATGTTTAAATTTTCCTAAGTCATGACAATACCTTGCTGAACATATTTGGAAGTACTTAGGTTTTGTTAGAAAATGAGTGAATACCTTGTGTATTTCATGAATAGATACCTTGTAAGTATCTTCTTATCTGTGTTTTTAACTTGTTTATCCATTTTTAGCCCCATACATGCAGTTCTAGTGGTTTTGTAGAGTGTATCATCTAGTGCAGGCTACAAACAACCAGAGTTGCAGAGAGTTCTTCTGGTTTTGTTTTCGTGTGGAGGGTCTACAAAGGAAGGGAAGGTGTTTTTTAGGCTAGCCAGGGCCCATCCATGCATGTCTAAGGTGAACCAAATGATCAGAATCCATGGCACCCCATTTGTGTCTTTGTTTGAAAAAAGAATACCTTAAGGGCATATATCCAAAATTGGTCGTGTTGGGGAGTTATTCAATGTTTTTAATCCTAGCGTGAAATAGTTAAGTGTCGAAAGGCATGCACCTTTTTCAAGACGACTTGATGGAGCGGGCAGTTAGCTGGTGGTTAGTAGACAAAATTTTGGTGGGCCTGTGGTCGGATGAAGGTTGATAGGTGGTGCAACATCGCTATCCCACAAACAAGATGACGATGAAAGAGAAAGTGCACAGGATAGCGAGGTGGTGACGCCTAGTAGTGGGGACCAATCAGATAGTGATCTAGAAAGGTTAGGTCAGAGGACATGTGACACCTTGTTTCTATCTCATGAAGGAAATTATAAGGAGTGATAAAGTCTGTGGGATATCGATGTGACAACGCGTGACATTGTGGGCCCTCCGAGTAACAAGATGAATAAGTATGCAGGGTTCCAGGTGTCGAGCTCTCGCAATCCCATGAAGAGATTAAATATGACATATAAAGGTCACAAGATTGTAATAGTGTGACATGTGGCAGGGTCGACCGAGTGGATATGTGATGTGACTGATGTCCCGATGAATCAGTTGGTGCCATGTGGCATAAGTGGAAAGGTAGGAAGCGGGGCCAAGGTGGAAAGATGATGGATTCCCATGATCTCACAAAGAATTTGACTAGGAGTGAGAAATAGTGCGAGATAGAAAGGTTGAGACACGTGTTCGGGTTGAGGCAATGAAGAAAATGAAGAGGCGGGCCCGGAGGGGATAGATGGCAGAGCCTCATGATCATGTGATCAGATGGAACTGGAGAGAGAAACTTCACGATATCATGAGATGGTGAAACATGGAAAGGAAGGGAAGGAATGTGAGGTAAAGAGGAGTTAAAAAGAAATCAAATCCAACGGTCTTCGTGATCCCATGAAGAAAGGTGTAGGTAAGATATAAAGCGCGGGATAACGAGATATGTCCACATGTCTTGGGTCGGCAATAGAGATGGTGGAGCTATCATGGATGAGGTGGTAAATAGATGGTTCCAAAGGCCATTTAGGGCCTGCCACGTAGAGTTCAATGGTGGTTGAATGTGCTTATGGTTACCTTTTATTTGGTGCCTGAGTAATTGAAAGGAAGATCAATGACTTCCTTTTAAAGTTAAAATGAGGTATAAATTTGGGTTGTTGGATGCTCTTGGCATGTAAAGGTGACTAATTAGAAAGGGATTTTTGAATTTGTTTTTTTCTCCTTAGGGTTTCAATGCCATAGCTCTACGTTCCATGTAACAAAGAATTAGTTGGATGGGCCTACTGTTTGGATCGACATTAACATGGCCACCTTGCGTTGTGAAGATCAAGTTGATACAAGCCAATTATGATGAGTCAGAGGGAGATATTTGGTTTAGTTGATTTAAATATATGAAGAAGGTGCCAGGTGCCATTCAGTTGATACCAATTCCTGCTTTTGCAAAATTTGAAGGTCTCAAGAGGGTTTCCCCGACTTTTATTTTTTCCCTAAGTGATTAACAGATTGTTGCATTCCTTAGTCTATAAAAGGAATTTTATGATCACTAAAGTGGGTTCCCAAATTTTTTGGTGAAGTCAGCCTATGTTAAAGAAAATGTGATCCATTTTGAAGTTATGCATTTTCTGAGAAAACATGTATATTGTTTGATAGAAAATTAGAAATTAATGCTTGGTGGTATGTATTTGTATCAAAGCAAACTCTTTATGAATTGAATGAAAATTAAGGATTTGTCTCAATTTGTCTCTCTGAGATTTCAGAAATGAGTTTGTTATCTTTTGTTGTCTTTTAAGAAAAGAATTAAAATTCTGAGATAATTTACTATGAGAGTTTGTATTTTGTTATGAATTCAATAATATTCATCCATAGAAAGAAAGAAGTTATATGTAAGGCATATTCTCCTTGAATTCTGTGATTGAGAGATTAATGGACTGTACAATCCAATATTTCATACTTTGATTTGACTTTGTAACCCAAGTGTATTAGGCACTGGTCATAGGTGATTCATGAAAAGTATGGTGAAACAAATTGAAAATATGAAACTATCATGTGCTTTGTTTGTTAGATAAATTATTGAAGTTTATCTATTATATCCATGTGGTCATCTACTGAGGAAATTGTATAAGAGTTTTTTGAACAAGTAGATGAAGTAAAGGTACACCGACCTAAATTTTATGGATTTTGAAGTGTACAAGGTCAATTGACCTTGTTATTGTTGGAATTTTATTGTCCTAGTTTATGGATGAAGTAGTGATTGATTTCATTGTGTTCATTGAGAGTCATAACATAAGTCAGTGATCTTTTAGAATCAAGGGTAGCAAGAGAAAACACCAACATAAATGGTGACTCTACTGGGGAGTTAATTTAGGGAAATTTGTTGAATAAGTGAAGATACATTTGTTGTTTCCCTCCTTTTTCACCAGTGGTTGGGCGTGGGCAAAGAGTGTGATTAGTGAGAGTAATATTGTCTAAGGTTTTTTCTCTTTGTTAAAAGGATTTTTTTCAAATATTTACATTTCCCATGAAGGGTGGTGACTCTACTGTTTTAGTCCAATAAAAGGATATTTTGTATTGCAAGTAGTAAATATATAGTGTTTGGTAAAAAGAAGAGGAAAATAATCATGTTTTTCTTATAAATCAGAACCAAACATGAAAGGAAGGAGATCTTTGTATCAGGGGAGGACTCACAGACAAGCCAGTGATGAAGGGAAAAAGTGGCAACAAAGAGACTTGAGAAGTAAGCCATCTTCACCTTATGGTACTTATATTCCCCCTTGCCCTCATAAAAATGTTTCAAATGCTGAAATTTCACAATATACTCCTCTAATGTCAGGATATAAGCATTCATTTTCTAACGATCTATCTTCTATGACCCATAAAAACCCATCTGAGATACCAAAAGGCTCTGGTTATTATTGTTATGATGATGATGGTAATCATATTTATGTTGATGAGAACATGGATTTTAGAGTTTCATCCTATATGGAACCTCCTAAAGACCTTGAAAATGTTCAAGAGTCTCAAGCTGAAATGATTAGGAGATTTAATTTGCAAACGAAGGAAGCAACTTAGGAGTTTCAAGCAAAATTAGATAGTGACACTAGAAAGGAGCAATTGAAACAAGAGGAATTGGCTAAGGCCATTCAAGAAAATATGTTTAATAATCTATTAATAGATACTAATATTGATAAACCAAAACATATTTTCTTTAACAATAATGTGGAGCTATCTAGAGAGGAGGATAGAATTTTACATGTCGGGGAAACTTGAAAGTCTACTTCAAAGATGAAAACTAGAGAACTCGCAGATGAAGAGCTTAAGCAAGAACTTGAAGAGATAGAAAATGATTACACTAGACAAGAGATGTTGGCAATAAAATTTCTATTGCTCAAAAGAATGAAGGAATTAGATGATGTGACTAAATGAAAGAGTAAAGGACATCCACATCAGAGTATGAAAAATTTTGTGGATCAAGAAGATCCTAAGCATTTGATGGATTTTCTAACTAGACAAGAGGGTGATTTTATACCAAAATGAAATACAAGTACTAGTGTGCACCATCTTGAGCCTTTTATACCTTTACAAGTACCACAAATATCTATTCCCCAATTCTCAGTTCCTTCACCAGGACTTCAGCTAATAAATCATGTGCAAAATCAAATCCTCAGAGGGGATAGATGGTAGATCCTCATGATCCTGTGATCAAATGGAAGTGGAGAGAGAAACTTCACGAGATCGTGAGATGGTGATGCGGGGAAAGGAAGGGCAGGAATGTGATGCAAAGAGGAGTTACAAAGAAATCAAATCCAACGGTCTTCGTGGTCCCGCGAAGAAAGGTGGAGGGAAGATATAAAGCATGGGATAAGGAGATGTTGCCACGTGTCTTGGGTTGGTAGTAGGGCTGGTGGGGCCAATGCGGATGAGGTGGTGAATAGACGGTTCCAAATGCCATTGAAGGCCCTCCATGTAGAGGTCAACAATGGTTGACTGTGCTTATGGTTACCTTTCTTTTGGTGCCCGAGTAATTTAAAGGAAGATCAATGACTGCCTTTTAAAGTTTAAATGAGGTTTACATCTAGCTTGTTGGATGCTTTTGGCCTGTAAAGGCTAGTCAATTTTTGAATTTGTTTTTTTCTCCTTAGCATTTCAATGTCATGGCTCTATGTTCCATGTAACAAAGAAGCAGTTGGATGGGCCTACTATCTGGATCGATGTTAACATGGTCGCCTTGCACTGTTAAAATCAGGTTGATACGGGCCAATTGTGATGAGTCAGAGGGAGATATTTGGTTTAGTTAATTTAAATATCCGAAGAAGGTGGCAGGTTCCATTCTGTTGATACCAATTCCTGCATTTGTAGAATTTGAAGGTCTCAAGAGTGTTTCCCAGGCTTTTATTTTTCCCTAAGTGATTAACAGTTTGTTGCATTTCTTAGGCTATAAAAGGAATTTTATGATGACTAAAGGGGGTTCCCAAATTTTGTGGTGAAGTCAGTTTGTGTTAAAGGCAGTGTGATCCATTTTGAAGTTATGCATTGTTTGAGAAAGCATGTACAATGTTTGACAATAAATTAGAAATTAATGCTTGGTGGTATGTCTTTGTATCAAAGCAAACTCTTTATGAATTGAATGCAAATTAAGGATTTGTCTCAATTTGTCTCTATGAGATTTCAGAAATGAGTTTGTTATCTTTTGTTGTCTTTCAAGGAAATAATTAAAATGCTGAGATAATTTGTTGTGAGAGTTTGTATTTTGTTATGAATTTGATAATATTCATCCATATAAAGAAATAAGTTATATGTAAGGCATATTCTCCTTGAATTCTATGATTGAGAAATTAATGGATTGTACTATCAGATATTTCATGCTTTGATTTAAATTTGTAACCCAAGTGGATTAGGCACTGGTCATAGGTGATTCATGAAAAGTATGTGGTAAGTGCACATAGATGGGGGACCAAAAAGGGGTATAAGATGCCACATTTTTTTTTCTTCTGAAATCAACAAACTCTGAACTTCAACGAGAAATTGAGGTTAGTTACACTCAAAATTTTAAAATGTGAAGAGTTGTTCTACTATGAGTCTAGTTTCTAAACTACAAATTTATTTAGAAATGGTGGAGATTAAGGCCCTCTAAAAGGGGAGCACAAAAAGTGGTCTTGTTTTTTGTGAAAAACATAACATAGCATCTGGTGTGCTCCCCCTAAAATGTTAACTTTAAAAAAAAAAAAATTAATCGCTCCAGTGAGAAATTAGATAACACCACCTAGTTTATCCTGGATTTTTCTACTAATTTTTTGATGAAAGTGTGATTTTTTGCCATTTTCCGAAGTGGACACATCCTGAAAACGTGAAATTATTGTGTGCTTCTCCTAGAAATCATTGAAAACTAATTAAAAATAAAAATTTTAAAAGTGTGTAGAATGGAGTCTAGTTTTTGAAAATGTAATTTTTTTCAATATTTGATGAACGAGCCAAAATCTAAGCCCAAATGAAAACACATTGGTTTTTGACAAAAATCAGACATACTTAGAAAAGAAAATAGAGATGAAAAGCTTAACATAATGAGAATTCAAAATAAATTACATGGTTAGGTAGCTATCAGAGAGATATATAATATCATGCCATCTGATTTTATCGTTATTGAACCATGTGCAACCCTGACGGGGAGCACACAAGAAAAAATATTATTTTTTCTAAGTTTGCTGGAAAACACGTCTCAGACCTGTTTGAATCCTCCAAGCCTTTGGGTTGGAACTCCAAGGCAAATCCAAGCCTTAGGCTTGGTAAACTTCAATGTCGTTAAAAGGGCGCATGCCCTATACTCACTATAGGGCGTACGCCCTATATTAGACACAAAATAAAAAAATGAGAGAGAGAGAGAGAGAGAGTACATCTTAGGGGTCGTAAGGGGTCTTATGATGTCCTAAGGCATAATGATATGTCCTATGACCCCTTAAGACTCATTAATGTGTACTAAGAACCTTAAGATGTATTCTTAGGGTTCCTAAGGGGTCGTAAGGTTTCTTAAGGGGTCCTAGGACACATTAATGCATCTTATGACCACTTATGACCCCTTACGACCCCTTAGGAATCATAAGAGTACATATTAAGGGTCATAAGGTGTCTTAAGGGGTCCTAGGACCCATTAATGTTTCCTTACACCCATTATGACCCTTACAACCCTTAAGATGTACTTTAAGGCTTCCTAAGGGGTTGTAAGGTGTTATAAGTGTTAATCTATAAGTTCTGTTGATGATTAGTGACCAACACTTAGTCATTTACTCAGGCAATTTTAGTTGGCTATGACGGTGGCCAAGCTAAAACTATCCAAGGCCGAGCAACATTGCCAAGCAGTATTCAGGTTGCCGAGTTGTATCATGCCGAGCCGAGTAGGATACTTAGTGCCGAGCGACAAAGATGTTAAGTGTCGAGCAGAACAGTTTTTGTATACATGTTTGGAATAATTCAAACTTTGAGGATAAGTGTTCAGGTTGACTTGTATAAGATTTTTGGGCCGACTTATGTATGCATTTAATATTTTCCTACGGAGTCAGTTATGCATTTAATTGTTTTATCCTATGCATGACCTATTGTAATCATTAATTGTAATACATTGGAGGTATAGGTATTAGATCTTGATCATTGATCTAGATCTCACTATCAGACTTCAATAGATATATAAGATTGCTTCTAAACCCTATTTTGAAAGTGTGTGTGTGGAGAGAAGTGGTGAATGCATTTTCAAGTGAAATGCACAAAGGGTTATTTTGTTAAGAAGCAGATATCAAGCAGAGTGACAACACAGTGAACAATAGAGTAAAGATATATTAGATTGTCAGATCATAGAAGGTACTGGAAAGAGGAGATCTGTCATCAGCATCTGAGTGCATAACAAAGGATCATTACTTGAAACATTCTAATCATTGTATTAGGTGAAAATATCTTAACAGAGTGGTTCTAACAAACCTTTCTAAATCTCCTAATAGAGTGCTTACTTTATTGTAAGTTGAAATATTTTCACAGGGTAGATTGTAATGATCTTTAGCTCTTAACCGAGCAGACCTTTAACAGGGTAGATTGCATTTTTTAATCAACTTTTGTAGCCCTAACATGCACACTTTATTGCTGCAGTAGTGAAGAATTTTGTGGGTGTCATCCCCACCCCAGTTTAACCTATTTGGGTTTCTGGGTTACCAAGTTCTTGTGTTATGAGTTATTTATTTCATTGTGTGGATGCTATTTGATATTACATTAGATTCATATATTTATGAATGTGGATCAGTTTGTTTTAAGTGTTTAAATTTGAAGATCTGATTCACCCCCCCTCTCAGCATCTTACTTTCCCATTATTGTATTTCCAACAATAAGCAGTTGTAGGACACATTTATGGGTCCTAAGACCCCTTAAGACACCTTAGTACCCATTAGGAACCATAAGAATATATATTAGGGTTCCTAGTACATATTAACAGGTCTTGAGGGGTCATATGATACATTACTATGACTTAAGACCCCTGACAACCCTTAAGATGTACTCTAAGGCTTCTTAGGGGGTCGTAAAGTGTCATAAGTGGTCGTAGGATGCATTAATGGGTCCTAGGGCCCCTTAAGACACCTAGTACCCATTAGGAACCATAAGAATACATATTAGGGTTCCTTGTACACATAAGGGGTCTTAAGGGGTCATAAGACACATTATTGTGACTTACAAAAACATAACACCCCTTACGACCCCTAAGATTTATTATTGGGGTTCCTAATGGGTTGTAAGGGGTCATAAGGGTTTGTAGGACACCTTAATGGGTCCTAGGACCCCTTAAGACACCTGAGTACCCATAAGGACCCCTAAGAATACATATTAGGGGTTAGATTACACATTAAGGGGTTTTAAGGGGTCATAAGACACATTACTATGTCTTATGACTCCTTGAGACCCCTTACGACTCTTAAGATGTCATCTAAGGCTTCCTAAGGGGTCGTAAGGTGTCATAAGATGTCGTAGGACACATTAGTGGGTCCTAGGACCCCTTAAGACACCTTAGTACCCATAAGGACCCCTAAGAATACATATTAGAGGTTAGATTACACATTAAGGGGTTTAAGGGGTCATAATACACATTACTATGACTTAGAACCCCTAAAGACCCCTTACGACCCTTAAGATATACTCCAAGGCCTCCCGAGGGGTTGTAAGGTGTCATGAGTGGTTGTAGAATGCATTAACGGGTCCTAGAACCCCTTAAGACACCTTAGTACCCATTACGAACCATAAGCATACATATTACGGTTCGTAGTACACATTAACAAGTCTTAAGGGGTACGACCCCTAAGATGTACTCTAAGGGTTCCTAATGGGTCGTAAGGGGTCATAATGGGTCGTAGGATGCATTAATGGGTCCTAGGACCCCTTAAGACACCTTAGTACCCATAAGGACCCCTAAGAATACATATTAGGGGTTTTAAGGGGTCATAAGACACCTTACTATGTCTTAGGACCCATTAAGACCCCTTTGACCCTTAAGATGTACTCTAAGGATTCCTAAGGAGTCATAAGGTGTAATAAGCGGTTGTAGGACATATTAATGGGTCCCAGTAACCCTTAAGACACATTAGTACCCATTAGAAACCATACGAATATATATTAGGGTTCCTAGTACACATTAACGAGTCTTAAGGGTCATAGGACACATTACTATGTTTTAGGACACTATAAGACCTCTTACAACCCCTAATATGTACTTTTAGGCTTTTGAATGGATCATAAGGGGTCGTACGATGCATTAATGTGTCCTAGGACCCCTTAAGATGTACTCTCAGGCTTCCTAAGGGGTCTAAGAGGTCATAAGGGGTCGTGGGAGTCATTAATGATTTCTAGAAACCCTTAAGACACCTCACGACCCCTTAGGAACCCTAAGAGTACATATTAGGGGTCCTAGTTACATTAAGGTGTCTTAAGGGGTCATAGGACACATTAGTGTATTTTACGATCCCTTAAGACCCCTAATATGTACTCGTAGGCTTCTTAAGGGGTCCTAAGGGGTCGTAGGATGCATTAATGGGTCTTACTACCCCTTAAAACAACTTAAGACCTCTAAGATGTACTCTTAGTCTTCTTAAGGGGTCGTAAGGAGTTGTAGGATGCATTAATGGGTGTTAGGACACCTTAAGACACCTCTGTACTCCTTACAAACCCTAAGAATACATATTATGGGTCCTAGTACACATTAAGAGGTCTTAAGGGGTCACATGACACATTAATGTATCTTAGGACACCATAAGACCACTTACGACCCCTAAGATGTACTCGTAGGCTTTGTAAGGAGTCGTAACATGTCATAACGGGTTTTAGGATGCATTAATAGGTCCTTATACCCCTAAGACACCTTACAACCTCTAAGTTTTAATCTTATGATTCTTAAGGAGTTGTAAGGGTCGTAAGGGGTTGAAGGACACGTTAATGGGTCCTAGGACCCCTTAAGACACCTTATGACCCTTCATATTTACTCTTAGACTTTTGAAGGGGTCGTAAGTGGTCATAAGTGGTTGTAAGATGCATTAATGTGTCCCAGGTCCCCTTAATAAACCTTACAACCCCTTAGGAACTCTAAGAATACATCTTAGTATTCCTAGTACACATTAACGGGTCTTAAGGGGTCATAGAACTTATTATTGTGTCTTGGGACATGATAAGACTCCTTACGACCTATAAGATATACTCTTAGGCTTCCTACTGTGTGTGTGTGTGTGTGAGAGAGAGAGAGAGAGAGAGAGAGAGAGAGAGAGAG
>MU224647.1:2066570-2078612 GCA_018584345.1 Thuja plicata | reverse complement strand
AATGGGTCGTAGGATGCATTAATGGGTCTTAGTGCCCCTTAAGACACCTTAGTACCTATAATGACCCCTAAGAATACATATTAGGGTTTTGATCACATATTAAGGGGTTTTAAGGAGTCATAAGACACATTACTATGTCTTAGGACTCGTTAAGACCACTTGCGACCCTTAAGATGTACTCTAAGGATTCCTAACAGGTCGTAAGGTGTCATAAGCAATTGTAGGTCGTATCAATGGGTCCTAGTACCTCTTAAGACAACTTAGTACCCATTAAGAACCATAAGAATACATAGTAGGGTTCCTAGTACACATTAACAAGTCTTAAGGGGTCATATGCCACATTACTATATTTTAGGACACCATAAGACCCCTTATGATCCCTAAGATGTCCTCTTAGGCTTCCTAAGGGGTTGTAACGGGTCATAAGGGGTCGTAGGATGCATTAATGGGTCATTGTACCCCTTAAGACACCTTATAACTTCTAAGATGTACTCTTAGGCTTGTTAAGGAGTTGTAAGGGTCATAAGGGGTGTAAGGACACATTAATGGGTCCTAGGACCCCTTAAGACACCCTACGACCCTTAATATGTACTATTATGCTTCCTAAGGGGTCATAAGTGGTTGTAAGACGCATTAATGTGTCCTAGGACCCCTGAAGAAACCTTACGACTCCTTAAGAACCTTGAGAATACATTTTAGGGCTCCTAGTACACATTAACGGGTCTTAAGGGGTCATAAGACATATCACTGTGCCTTAGGACACCATAAGACCCCTTACGACCCCTAATATGTACTCTCTCTCTCTCTCTCTTTCTCCCTTGTTACGCCCTCACTCCTTTAGAGTGGATGTGTGTCTAACATAGGGCGTACTCCCTATAGGGTGTACGTCCCATGTAAGAACACAAACCAGGCTAGAGGGCGTGCGCCCTATGGCTTGGGCAATCCAAGCCATAGGGCGCACGCCCTATGTGCGTATGGAGGTGAAAAAGGTATTTGGCACCTTTTTGGTCCCCCATCTTGGTGCATATACCCTATGGTGAAACAAATTGAAAATATAAAACTGCCATGTGCTTTGTTTGTTAGATAAATTATTGAAGTTTATGTATTATATCCATGTGGTCATCTACTAAGGAAATTGTATAAGAGATTTTTGAACAAGTAGATGAAGTAAAGGTACACCCGCTTAAATTTCATGGAGTTTGAAGTGTAGAAGGTCAATTGACCTTGTTATTGTTGGAATTTTCTTGTCCTGGTTTATGGATGAAGTAGAGATTGATTTCATTATGTTCCTTGACAGTCATAGCAGAAGTAAGTGATCTTTTAGAATCAAGGGTAGCAAGAGAAAACACCAACAGAGTCTACTAATTCTCCATCATCAAAGATTTCTAGCTCATCGCCAACAAAACAATTCACTTTCCATATTGAAAAATTGTATTTTTGAGAATTCTTGTATAGACTCAAGTTTGTAAGAAGGAACTTTTGTTTTCCTTCTTTAATTCAACCCTCAAGAAAACAATATTGACTATGATAATAGCCTTCCCTTTATGGGCGCTATTATCATTTCCACATTTAGCTCTAAGAATGTTAAATCTAGTCTAACTTTTGTATTGTTGACATACAAAAATTAAATACTAAAATTGTCAATGTATATATGTGAATTAGCAGTAAAAAGTACAATTCAATAAATATGACACATGTGTTATTGTAGTTTGTTTGACAACAACCTTGATACTCTTCTTTAGGGAATTTCATAAAAAGAAAATTTAGGATTAAACACTCAAAAAATACTTCAATCATAATGACCAAGATTACCTCCTTATCCATTCCAATTATATTTCTCAATAGTTGCTTACCTTGTAAGCATAAGTATATGATTTTTTCCTTAATCTAAGCCAATATTTCATGTTTGGAAACTAAACGCTTTGCATAATTAAACATTACAATATCTTGTTCCAATGCAAACTCCATTGCCATGACTTAAACTCAATTTATTTGCAACAATTGACTATGCTTAGTAAAAATAAATATCAATTATATTATTTACTCAATATTAACTATTTTAATCCTAATTTATTGTTAAAAAAAATTAATAGCTCAACAATTCTTTGTACAAATTCTATGAAAGATCCCTGACGGATTCTCTTTACTGCTACTTGTTTATTTTAATTATATAAACTATACTATTCTATAAATTTATTATTTTGTGGTCTTGGAGAGATAGATAGAAGTTGCAGAAGATGATTGTTTCTTTTTGTGTTTTTTTTCAGAATTTATGCAATACAGTGAATAAACAACAGTAACTATAAAATACACAACAATAAGAATCATATGCAGTAATATATTGCAATCTGGAAATGATTTCTAGAATTGTACTAGTATATTCTGATTTGTTTCTGACTTGTTCCAATACAGATTTGTCCCCAAATAATATTAACGCCAGTTGAAGAAGTATACCAGCTAATGCCACATAAACCAAGTATTCAGAACAATGCTTCTAATACAAATAAACTCCAAAATCCTCACGTGCTACTGTAGCAAACGCCCAGGTTGAACCAAGAGGCTGTCTTTGCCAAAAATTGGCTGCCAGTAGAGTGCGAATGCAATGATATAAATCTTTCCTCTATTCTGATTGATATGTGTGCATAAGAACTTCAATTTCACTCCTGTTGAGGGCTATGTCCCAACAAGAATCCAATCTTAGCCCTAGGGTTTGCGTCCCAGGTGAGAACAAGCTCTTCTAGAGCAAGGCGTCCAAAATGAGTTTTCAAAATGATAAAAGATGACATTCATTAGGTTCTCATTTCCTTATATCCCTTTTCCATTGCAAGTCAAACCCTGATAGAGAATTGAGAGTGCACATTATAAATAAGTGATATTTTCTTAATTATGGTCTCCAGACTATAGAGAAAATATCACTTTATTAATATTAAATAGCCCCGCACACCAAAAAGACTCTGGAAGGTGAAAATCATATAGCAAATTGTGAGACCTTTCCGACGAGCTATAACACATAGGCATATGAAGTTAGAAAACCCCTTGTTTCTCCAAAATGGCTATACACAGCCTTATTTAAATTATTAAAACACTAACCTAGGAAAATATTTAAATATATTAAATATATCCCAAATAGTCAAGGAATACCCGAGACACCCCAAAATGCTGAAGCTGAATATGTCACCTGTCTGTGACTGATACCGAACAACCTGGGATAACTGGCAGTCTCATCCCTAAAATCTAGGGATGCTCCTAGAAACTAGGAAACACACCCAAATCTCCTGAAATTGAAACCAAAGGAAGATCTTATAGAACCTCAAATCTGGAAGCTGACACCACCTCCTAAAAAGTAGGAATCCCCCTCCTAAAATTGAGGAACTACTTTCAAACATGAGTTTGACCATCTCACCTATCTGGGACTGACGCCGAATGAGATGGGTCAACTAGTAGTCCCATCCCTAAAATCTAGTGATGCTCCTAGAAGTTAGGAAACCAATCCTGTCACACTGAAACTGACACCAACTGAAGGGTCATGAATAACCTCATAATTGACAACTGTCACGACCTCCTAAAATTTAGGGATATCCCCTAAAATCTAGGAACTGCTCCAAACTGGCTCCAAATTGCGTGTAAAGCCAAAATCTAGTCATTGTATGCACTGAATGAGTCCCTATCCATCTCTGCTAGCCTATGAGACTCCAATGATAGGCCAAATCCTCTGACTTTGAGTCCACTCTAGAAAGGGAACATGACAATCCTCCCTTCCCAAAGATTGTTTGTCCTCAAGCAATCACCGGAACAAGAAACATCACAGTCCACCTGGATCCCACAAAAAACTATAAGCCATGCTCCTGGCACAAAGTTCAGGCTCCTGTAGCATCCTCCAAAGAACAAACGGGATGAATCTGTAAAGAGACCCATAACAACCACTCACCCACACTCCTGTACTGAATATGTCTTTGCTTGGCTCCCAAGAGAAATATATCCCAGGACCATAAAAAACTGAGATGTATGGGTGAATCAGATCACATACACCCTAAAATCCCCCTACACACCCAACTGACCTATACTAAGTGTGTAGACCATCTGCACAACAGTGATGAATACCCCTGAACAAAGCTGTACCAGGTGCTAGATATCCACACAATATAATCACTGCAGTCACCATAACTCTGCAAGTCACCTGATACTGACTTGCATCCAAAACTCCCATCAATTGCTGATGGCGAGAACCCATCCCACAACAGATGATAAGGATTAGGAGCCAACCCACGTCTATGTGCCATCAACTCATCAACATGTGGGTCAAAGGAAAAATAATGAGCACTCCTCACTGTGTAACAATGATAAACTGCTCCGACCTCTGTCAGAGGCTCATCATCCACCAGTCTCGAACCCAAAGATGGCTCCAATCTCAAACTCTGCACAAATGGTTGGACAAGGTCCTGGGTGACCCTCTCAGCAAACCCAACCTCGAAATATCTATGAGGGAGCGTCGTAGTCAAGGTACCTACAATCTCTCTCACCAAACATTGAATCGTACCAGTACCCTGGATGAGAACACCCTTAGAAGCTCAGTAAGATCCCTCCCAAAATTCTAAACTCTTAAGAAGGTGATCCAGGAATGACTCTGTGCAGTACAATTTATAGGTGGTAGCATCCATTTGCTCTCCCCGGACCCATAACTAGTCATCGTGTAACTGTGATGTAGCCAACTGTTAGAGTACATAGTTATCTTCACTTATTAATTATATCATGTTGATATTAATTATTAAGTTAGTCGTACTCTATTTTTCACTTAAGTTTTCTCTTAGGTTAGTTTTTTCCCTTTTTAGGGTTTCATTCACCTTTAAGGTTGAATGCTTGTATTTGTTTTTGCATACTCTCTGAATACATTTTTGAGCTCTCACCTTTTGAGCACAGAAGGGTTTCTGCTTTTTCTGTCTTTGGCTTCATTCTTTGTAACAGGTATTTTGCATGCATACTGGTCTTGGGAGTCGAAGCTATATTTCTCAGTTTCTACATGGTATCAGAGCCACCCTGTCGCTGCCTGGTTTGAAGGATTTTTGAAGCCACGATTCGAAGATGACAGCCGCAGCTTCTCTGGGGTTTTCTATCACTTTGAAGGAGGCGCTATTTTCTGGAGTCGTTTGAGAAAAAATAGACTCCACCATTGCATTCAGAAGGCCCGGGAGAGTTAAAATACCTATAAGGTTTGACCATTTTGGTCACAGTGACCTCTGGCAAAAAATTTAGCCTCACAGGCCGTACGGGCACATTTTTTTTAAAAAAAAAAAAAGGTTTTTTAATTAAATTTGGGGCTGCCAGAGCGCGCCGCCAACGCACCACCCCGGCGCCACCCAACAACAACCCCAGCCTGGCTCAGCCCGGCCCACGCCGCCCACCGGTCGCCAGTCTTCGGCCCACGCAGCTCCACCACCAACCACCGCGCTGCCGCCTGGGAGCAGCCCGCCAGCCACCGCCACCAACGTTTGTCGCCAACCCACCACTGGGTCCTCCGCCAACTGCTAGGTGATGTCATTACTGACATCACCAGCTGTAAAAGTACTTTTTTGGTGGGGTTTCGAATTTTCTGGCCATTTCTTAAATTTTTTGGTGACCGACATATTTTTCTGGAAAACATGCGACGGGCATCAATTTTTTTGCCGCATACGGGCGACGGCCATTTGACCATCAAATTTTATCCCGTGCTTGGTTTTTTTTAGAGAGTTGTTTTTCGGAGGGGCACTTGGTTTTTTGGTCGTAACTTGAGCATACAGTGTCCGTTTTTGAAAAATGAAATATCACCGAAAAGGTGTTTCCGATCCGGACGTGTTGATGCTAGTCTTGTTTTCCTCCTTCTCTGCATTTGGACCTCAGGTTTTTCTCTTGTTCTTTGTGTTTTTTGCTTCACTTTGTGGTGTACGGGAGTTAGTTTGATAGTTTGTGGGGGGGTGCATATTTCTTTCTACATTTTCAATTCAAAGAGACCCTTCTACTTCCGTCTTATTCTCTCAATGTCAGACACATCCATTGTCGTTCTGACTCCACATAACTACCACACATGGAAGCCACAAATGACCAGACTCCTCATGTCATGAGATTTATGGTCCTGCCTGGATGTAGTTCAGCCAGTTCTACAGAGGCCTTATGAGGCTCTTATGCACAAAAATAAGATGGATGAGGCAATGGGCCTCATTGCCATGAATATTTCAGATGGGTTGTTGTTCCACCTGGATGGTCTGACCACACCCAGGGATATGTGGGACAAGTTTTCCACCTTGTTTGGCACCATGAATTAGTTCAGGATTCTCCAGATAGATGCAGAGTTCACCTCCTTGGCACTTGAATCATTCACCAGCATTGAGGACTTCCTGATGAAGTTCAAATCTCTTTGATCTATTTTACAGGTTGCTGTAAAGACGAAGTCAGATGATGAGTGTATCTTTCTGATACTCTCAAAACTTCGTGGCCCTTATCAGATTTTCACTTCTACCTTCTACTCCACTATGGATGCACTGGGTACACGTCATGTCATGCCCTCTTTTGATACCTTCTGTGACAAGTTAACTCGTGAGCAGTCCAAGCTCAGTCAGATGGATTCTCTTACAGGTTCACAGTCACAGGCATTGCTTGCCAAGTCATCTCAGGATACTCAAAAGCCGAAGCCAAAGCATATATCTGATTCCTCTTCTCAGCACTCTACTGGCCCACCATCTTCTTCTAAGAAGGAGTAACAGAGGACTCAAAACCCTACTTGTTCCTATTGTCAGTAGGGGCCCCATGATGAGTCACAGTGTTTTCAGAAGAGATTTGATGGCTATGAGAAACAGATTGCAGATTTGCAAGCTCTCCTTCATTAGAGCACTATTTCCTCTCCATCCTCTTCCACCTCACAGGGGTCTGCTTTTCAGTCTTCTGCCTCGTCTTCGACATCTAGACAGGATTTTGGACAGGGTCATGTATTACGGGCTTCCGTTGCATCCCCTTCATAGGTCCCTTGGATACTTGATTCAGGTGCTTCTCACCATATGGCATCTTCTCCAGAGATCTTCTCTTCTATTGAGGCTTCTCCTATTCCCCACATTCTCATGGGGAATAACACTGTTGTGCCAGTCTGCGGGAAAGGTTCTGTACGCATTTAGGATGGCACATTCAATGATGTATTGTATGTTCCATCTCTGTCTACAAACCTTCTCTCAATTTACCAGATTACACACAGTGGATCATGGAAGACAGTTGAGTTCACGCCAGATTTAGTCTTCATTCGAGATAGTGCGACAGGTGACATTGTTGCTACAGGGACAGTTGATCATTCCACCCGTCTCTACACCTTCACACATTTTGGTCCACCATCTCCATTATCGGAGCACAACTCTCCTCTTCCGTGAGAACATCATGTGGTGCAGTCAGGTCACTTGAACCTCTATGTTGTTCATGAGACTCCTGCTGTGACTACCGCACCACATCTTGTTGAGGTTTCTTCTCTTCAACAGGACTCTTCTTTAGCATTGCCAGACCCTCCAGCTCCATTTATCGAGCCACTAGGTGCATTTATTGAGGATTCTACTGAGGAAACTCATCTCCTCTCTCATGACAGTGTCAGTACACCTGTCATACCACTTGCATTGGGGATTCCATTTCAGGATCCTCGTGTCTACTCCTTTGAGCATCAGCTCAGCTTTCCAGTGACACCATCTTTCGAGATTACCTCTTCACTGCTCACTGTATTTCACTCCTTTGCATTGGAGTCATAGTGGTTTGTTCATTGATTCAGGGGTTCTTTCATTCTGGGGGGCTTTGGAGCCTCGACCCTCTCTCACGGGGGGGTTAGCAGCATGCATTATACTCATGGATTTGAGAGAGTCTCTTGAAGTCATTCCTTGCCTTTGCTTGCTTTTTATATCTCTTTTTGGAGAGGAGTTTTTCCCACTGGGTTTTCTCCTTTGTCTCCAGTTTATAGAGATTTCCTTGTTTGGGTACCTGATCAGGCCTTGTTGTCGGGACCCTCTTTTCCTGCTTTCATAGCTGTGCTAGGTTTGCTTACCTCCCGAGCTTCGCTTAAGGGGGGGTGTTAGAGTACATAGTTATCTTCACTTACTAATTATATCATGTTGATATTAATTATTAAGTTAGTCATACTCTATTTTTCACTGAAGGTTTCTATTAGGTTAGTTTTTTCCCTTTTTAGGGTTTCATTCACTTTTAAGGTTGAATGCTTGTATTTTTTTTTGCATACTCTCTGAATACATTTTTGAGCTCTCACTTTTTGAGCACAGAAGGGTTTCTGCTTTTTCTATCTTTGGCTTCATTCTTTGTAATAGGTATTTTGCATGCAGACTGGTCTTGGAAGTCAAAGCTGTATTTCTTAGTTTCTACACCAACTACCTATAATCACTAGCTATGCGATCACTAACAACCAACTCAGGTGATACCATGTCTCCCTACAGAGCAATCAAATGAGTAGTGTCATGAACTGAAACACTGATCACTGACAGGTGCACTACACTACCCACAACGTCTTGTACTATATCACCTGACGCAATGCTACCAAGTGGAGTATTCATCCCAACCAGAATATTCACCCCAATGTCAGGCACACGACAACCCTCCACTGAAGTGCCTACCTCAACTGCCCTTGTATCTGATGGAAGTGAACCTGTAACTCCAACACTAGAATCAAGGGTGGATGTATCCCTAACTCCATCATATCCAACAACCCCAACTGTGGACATCGCCAAATCATGAGACACCATAATATGTAACTGCACTGGATCTGGTGCTGGTGTAGACTAAAGCTGCACCAATTCCATAGTCACCTGTGCTAACTGAACTTGTGACTCTTGGAGATCCAATTGAGTGCTCTCTAAAACCTTAGAAGTCATCGTGAGTTCCCGAGTAAGCTCACTCACCTCATCCTCTCTATCCAAGAGTGCCTCGTATGTTGTACTTCCCCACTCTACTAGGTGATCTCGGTCGGCTACCAACCAAAAATAATGCTATCTCAAAATTCTGACAGCCTCCCATAAGGCATGAATCTCTGTCAGGGACATGTAGCAACTATCATGCTCATCATCCATAGGAGCACCCCATCCATGAACAACTAGCAGCTACCGAGCAGCATCAAAATGCTCGAATGCGGTAACAATATCAAACTCGCTGACTCTCAACTGACTAGACACATGATGACTCTGAATTATAGGTCTCCTATGCATCACCCCTGGCACACTGTTTGTACTGTGAATAGAAGTGGTACCCAACATACTCCTCTCAGAAATACTATTCCCTAGTGTGCTGTCATTTGAGCTCTGTGAACCAACACAACTGAACTCACATCCTCAAATAGAGCACTAGTAGCTGACACATCTCCATCAAACTCCTTTGTACTTGAGGAAGCTGCTACAGAATCTACCCCCTCAACACTCTCAGCTACCTTGTCCTTTGTAACTTCTGAATAATCCAGATCCTGGGACCGATCTGCACTCTCCAGCAACTCAGAGTCCTCTCCTAGGGTATGATACAAAAAAGACTCACCACTGATGGGGTCATCCTCATGGGTCACATAGGAAGTATTGGTAGCAAACCAAGATGCTAACAAGGGCTCTATCTCCTCTAGTGACCCAAACTGAACTTCATCTGACTCCGTACTAACAAATGAATTTGAGTCATGTTGGCATGAGTCCGTGTCTACTATCTCAAACTCACACTGGTATCACCACATGTGGACTCCATGCTCCAATTCTCAACACAAGAGAATACTAGCATCTCCTGCACTAACCCCATCTCGGGACAGCTACTATCCAGATCTGTAATATCTGAGTCCATCTCCTCAAGGCAGTCCTCAAAAGTGGTATCCTCCTCCTCTGGCGATCCAGAGTCCACCGTCATATCCTCCAACACTACAACACTCCCACTATCAACCACTCCCTCGACATCGACCATAGGACTATCCTCCTGGAAAACTGAACTGGAGCCACTGGTTGTCTCTATAATACAATCCGGTATAGTACGAACATCAACTGTAGGCATCAACTCCTGCTGTATCACCAGACCATCTGAGTGCTGAGTCTCCATGCATCTATCAGACGGTGTAACTGTCATGTGCTCATCCAGTGAGATAGGTAATGACCCTACAATAAAAGTGTGGGGTAACTCAACTGGAGGAGCACTGAACTCTGGAACTGATGTGCTAGGCCCACATGCAGCTGTGAAATCATCTCGCAGGTCTCTCTTGACCTCCCTCACCATGTCAACCTGTCTCGTATCTTGTGTCCTACGAGAAGATCTGTCTAAGAGTGAAACCATGTATCTAGCCACCCTGTCAATGGTAGCCAGATCTAACAACTGTTCACTAAGCCTATTCTGAATATCCCAACTACGATCTAACTGTTTAACCAAGGCATCAGTTTGCCTTTTAAATTTAGATAAACTATCTGATGGTTTCTTCTGTCTACTGCTATACAGTTTTACCTGTCTACTGCTATAAGTTCCCTTGTACCTATCCATTCAATTTCAATAAAGTGTTGATTACTCACTCAATTTTTATTTTTATTTATTTTTTGAGCTCTCCTGCGAGTGTAATATCTGTGTATATCAACTCTACATGGATGTATAGAAGTCACTTATTCCACTATCTGGTAATTACCCCATCGCTGATATAAATTATAATAATCTTTCCTGAAATCTGACAAGACCAATTCCTTCAAACCCTACAGACTGGCAGGATGTAGGCTCTGATACCATTGAAAGATCCCTGACGGATTCTCTTTACTGCTACTTGTTTATTTTAATTATATAAACTATATTATTCTGTAAATTTATTATTTTGTGGTCTTGGAGAGATAGACAGAAGTTGCAGAAGATGATTGTTTCTTTTTGTGTTTTTCAGAATTTATGCAATACAGTGAATAAACAACAGTAACTATAAAATAGACAACAATAAGGATCATACACAACAATATATTGCAATCTATAAATGATTTCTAGAATCGTACCAGTATATTCTGATTTGTTTCTCACTTGTTCCAATATAGATTTGTCCCCAAATAATATTAACGCCAGCTGAAGAAGTATACCAGCTAACGCCACATAAACCAAGTATTCAGAACAATGCTGCTAATACAAATAAACTCCAGAATCCTCACGTGCTGCTGCAGCAAACGCCCAAGCTGAACTAAGAGGCCGTCTTTACCAAGAATCGACTGCTAGTAGAGTGCGAATGCAATGATATAAATCTTTCCTCTATTCTGATTGATATGTGTGCATAAGAACTTCGATTTCACTCATGTTGAGGGCTACGTCCCAACAAGAATCCAATCTCAGCCCTAGGGTTTGCATTTTAGGTGAGAACAAGCTCTTCTAGAGCAAGGCGTCCAAAATGAGTTTTCAAAATGATAAAAGATGACATTCATTAGGTTCTCATCGCCTTATATCCCTTTTCTATTGCAATTCGAACCCTAATAGAGAATTGAGAGTGCACTTTATAAATAAGTGATATTTTCTTAATTATGGTCTCCAGACTATAGAGAAAATATCACTTTATTAATATTAAATAACCCCACACACCAAAAAGACTTTGGAAGGTGACAATCATATATCAAACTGTGAGACCTTTCCGACGAGCTATAACACATAGACATCTGAAGTTAGAAAACCCCTCATTTCTCCAAAATGGCTATACACATAGCCTTATTTAAATTATTAAAACGTTAACTTAGGAAAATATTTAAATATATTAAAATATATCCCAAATAGTCAAGGAATACCCGAGACACCCCAAAATGATGAAGCTGAATATGTCACTTGTCTGTGACTAATGCCGGACAACCTGGGATAACTGGCAGTCTCATCCCTAAAATCTAGGGATGCTCCTGGAAACTAGGAAACACACCCAAATCTCCTGAAACTGAAACCAAAGGAAGATCTTGTAGAACCTCAAATCTGGAAGCTGACACCACCTCCTAAAAAGTAGGAATCCCCCTCCTAAAATCAAGGAACTGCTCCCAAACATGAGTTTGACCATGTCACCTGTCTGTGACTGATGCCGAA
>MU224647.1:2036914-2066495 GCA_018584345.1 Thuja plicata | reverse complement strand
CTAGAAGTTAGGAAACCAATCTTGTCGCACTGAAACTGACACCAACTGAAGGGTCATGAATAACCTCACGACTGGCAACTGTCACGACCTCCTAAAATTTAGGGATATCCCCTAAAATCTAGGAACTACCCCAAACTGGCTCCAAACTGCCTGTAAAGCCAAAATCTGGTCACTGTATACGATGAATGAGTCCCTATCCATCTCTGCTAGCCTACGAGACTCCAATGATAGGCCAACTCCTCTGACTCTGAGTCCACTCTAGAAAGGGGACATGACATTCTAACAAAAATAAAATAAATAACAACATTATGTTCGACTTTTAAATTTTAAATATGTTAATATTTTTGAATCAATATTTCAGTTCATATTCTATGATCCATTATCAGGATAGTAAGCTAGAGAAAATAAAATGATGATAATTAATCATGGAGTATGATTTGAAACGTTGATAAAAAAAGATAAACACAATTAAAATCCAAATGCCTTCAAGAATATTAATATTAACATGGATTGTGAAAACTTGAGCTAGAGAAGAGAAAATGATGATGATGGATCATGAAGCATGAAAATGAAAGGAAAGGAAAGGAGTTTTTAAGGCCCACTATAACGTTCATATGTTTTTGGGTCTACATATGATGACAGTAATATGGAAGTACCCCATACTTATTGTGAGAGACACCTAACTCTGCTACATACGAGACATACATGCTTTAGCCCCTGTTGGTTTTGAGCTTGTGACCTCTCTTTCAAAAGCACAAATCCTCCTCCACCAAATAACTCAAGTGAAAGATTAGTTCAAAAAGATACACACTAGAAACTTCATGCATCTTTAGTAGAAACTTCATGCATCTTTAGTATGAACCCTTGAAACTTAATGTCATTGAAATAACAACACTCTTCATGCATCTTTAGTATGAACCCTTGAAACTTAATGTCATTGAAATAACAACACTCCCAATCAAACTCTCATTTCAAACAAAATCATATGACTACGAGTAGGTACATGCAATATGAAAATAACTAGCCGTTTGTGTTAGCCGAATTCCAATTCTGAACATATAAACAAAAAAAAAACATAAATCTCTATTGCGCGGGTGAGTTTCGCGTTGCACAACGTTCTTTTCTTTCCAAGCAGCACAACATTCGACACAGCGCTTGTATATAGATACCTGTTTGCACGTTTGCATTGATCACACATACAGCTCTTGTAAACTGTTCATCTGTTTTTCCCTCTTCTATCTGTTCTCCAAATTTTGTGCAAACCGTTCAGGGTTCGAAACATTTTGCTGTGCTCTTTCAATTACCACAAAACGAAGTGACTCAAGTAAAGCGATGTACTGAATTTGTGCCATAAAATCCATCCTTCAGCAATGTCAGACAGCGCAGGTTCGAACCCCAGTAACGACATCGATTCCTCCTCGCTGTACATTTCCTCCTACAAAAACTTCACTCAATCCACAGCAAACAACCCAGGTTTGAATTCTCTCGCGCAGCAGCCACCGCCAGAATCATACAAAATCCTCTCCCGTCAATCCCCGCTGTCAAGTTTCCCATCAAATTTCCCGCCATCAAAGCTCATCCCCAACACGCGATTTATTGTCGACGGCTTCCGCTCTGCCGGGCCGTTTTCCGTCACATATTTTTTAAGCCATTTTCACGCAGACCATTACGCGGGGTTAAACCCGCACTGGAGTAGGGGGCTAATTTTCTGTTCTCATGTGACTGCCCGCCTGCTCGTCACTTGCCTCAAAATTCCCGACGCTTTCGTCGTCCCTCTGCAAATTGGGGAGCCGCTGTCGATTGACGGCTGCGAGGTCACGTTAATTGATGCCAATCACTGCCCTGGCGCGGTTCAGATACTCGTTAAGGTTTATGCGCGCGGCGGGAATATACGGAAGTACGTTCATACGGGCGACATGAGGTACGATTCTCAGATGAAACTCGAGCCCGCTCTTTTTGATTTCATTGGCGCAGACACCTTATTTCTAGACACCACGTATTGCAACCCCAAATTTGTATTTCCTTCTCAGACGGAATCCGTGGATTACGTGGCAAATACGGTGCACAGGATTATGACGGAACAACAGGGAGCGGATAGATCTTCTGTGTTGTTCCTTATTGCGGCGTATGTTGTGGGGAAGGAGAAGATCTTGGCGGCCGTGGCCAGGCATTGCAATTGCCGTGTGTTTGTAGAGGACAGAAAGATGTCGATATTAAGTTGTTTGGATTTGGATGAGTATTCTATTTTTACTGTGGATGGCTCGGCTACTAACGTTCATGTTGTGGGGTGGAATGTTTTGGGGGAAACATGGCCTTATTTTAGGCCTAATTGGGTAAATATGGAGAAAATTATGAAGGAAAGAGGGTACAGTAGGGTTGTTGGCTTTGTGCCCACGGGGTGGATGTATGAAGTGAAAAAGTATAGCTTTCCTGTTAGAGTGAAGGGATGCTTTGAGGTTCATCTTGTGCCATATAGTGAGCACTCGAATTATGATGAACTTAGGGAGTATGTGAGGTTTTTGAGGCCCAAGGAGATTGTGCCCACTGTGGGGCTTGAAGGGTTGGGGTTGGATAGCAAGCAAGCTGCTACAATGATGAAGTGCTTTGTGAATTTGGTTGATGAAACGGCCCAGAAGCGGAGGTTTTTGAAAGGTTTTAGGCGCAAGGATGTTATTGTGGGGGCGAGCAAGGATCAAGTCTCAGATGAGTTCAGTGAAGATGAGGGTGGTCAAGGAGAGGCATGTAATGCTGAGGAAAACACCACGGAGATTGAAACCTTGTGTTCGGCTGAAGGGGATAGTGCTGGAAAGCAAGGAATGACAGAAGCTAGGAAATTGAATTTGACGCCAGAGTTGGTTTTGCCTAATGTGAAGAATGAAGACATGTTACAGACAAAGTCTTACTTGAAACACGAATCAGCAACAGTTGCTGCCACTGAAGGAGGTGCAATTGAGCCACCTCCTAGGGCTTTTTTTGGCAAGAGAGCCAGGAAGCGGGTTGATAGTGAACCTGTTTTGTCGACAATGGATGTTGGCAATGCTATAGATACTACTTGCAATCCAGGTGGTGCTTTAGGTGAGCTCCAGGGCCAGATGAGCAATGCAGGCGATTCTTCTCAAGGTGCTGTGGATGGAATTGGTGGCATGGAAGATGATCCAGATTTTATCGGCTGTAATGCACTGCAGTCTATTGGTAGGATGGATGAAGCGATGGAGGAGATGAAGTTATGCCTACCAGACTGGGTTGTCAAAGACCAGATGTACTGCTTACTTGAAAAAACTGATGGTGATATAACTGAAGCAGTTTCTGAATTCTATGAGCACGAAACTGAATTTTGGGAGCAAATTGTGGCTGCTATCAAAGCGAATCCTGGGATCAATAATGATCCAACGAGTGAGAAGTTTGCAGGTGATAAATTTCCCGAGCAATCAAATTCCGTCACTAATGCTGCCATGGCCAGTAAACAAGGATCTTATTCACATGCAGCACTTGACAGTAAAGAATTCAAAATACCAGATATACTTCCTTCAACTGTTAATCAGCATAATAAGGGCACTGGAAAAACTAGCTCAAAGAGGAACACTGCTTCCAAAGGAATTGACTGGAGTATTAGTAGTAAGCCCCCAAAAAAACCCAGGTTCTCTGTTAAGTCTCCAAATAAAGGCAAACAATCAGCTATTACTAACTTTTTTAAGAAGGGAGTTATGGATGGGAGTGTACCAAGCACTGACTCTGGTATTAAACAATCTTGTATTACTAACTTCTTCAAGAAATCAGTTATGGATGGGAGCGTGTTGAATGTTGATTCCAATGTTACTAGTCCCAAATGTGCAGTTAATATTTCTAGCAGATCACAATCAGTTGGTTTGGAAAGTACGTGCAGGTCTAAAGACTCTAAACAACTATATGGTGAAGGATTACCTCAGCTTCTTCAGATATTAGATGGCAATATGTCGAATGAAGATGCTCTGATCCTGTTGGATAAGGCAAAAGGCAATGTTAATACAGCGTTGGATTTGTATTACACTGCGGGTTGTGAACCATCCGATAAGGAGATTACAAGGAATAAACTGAAGTTGGACAAATGTGTATCTCCTCTTGAAATGGGCAGCAACTTGGTTAATTGTAATATCTTGGAAAATTCAAGCTGCAAATGTGCTGAACCAACAGCACTGTCCATTCAAAAGCACTCTGAGATTCCTGCAGTGAATGTGAAGGAATGTTCTGTTGCCCTTCCCCTTGAGAAGTACAATCCAATTGAGAATGGTAGGATGGCATGACTTTAACGTGCTTTTGGGGAAATGTGTCTGTCTATACCTTGCCTCTTTTTTCATTCCAAAAAATGGTTCCAAACTCTGTTCATATCTTTTTTCAATATAAATATATTTGAGATGGATTTTTTTGAAGGTAGAAAATAAAATCTCATGAGAAGCTTGCCTATTAGCAATGTGTTTCATACTTTTGGTCCTTGTATTATGAAAGATAATGATTAAAGAGGATTTGTGTATGACAATATTTGTACTTTCAGTATGTTGGTGTGCAGGAGAATCAGCTCCCTACTTGCACTTAGCACGAACATTTGATTTGGTTGAACAGGAGAGTGGTAAACTGAAGACCACTGTAATGCTATGTAACATGTTTCGAAGGTGTGACTGACAGTAGATTGATTACAATCTTGATGTTTCTTTTTGTGTTCTAATTTAGGAGTCAATTACTTGATAACTTTCATTACATTGATGCATGTTAAACTCTAACGTATGAGTGTTGACCTCTTTGTAAATCATATTTGCAGTTTGCTTGCTTTATCGCCAGATGATGTACTGTCTTCCGTATACCTCTGTACTAATAAGATTGCTCCTGACTATGAGAATGTGGTGAGTTTCTGGTTACTGCCAAAAGATTAGGTCTACTTTATATTCATACTTATTCAAGCTGCAGTAAAAGTTGTTCTTGGTTTCTAATTCAGCCTCTTCCTAGACCTAGCACATATTCCAAGCTACTAACCTTGTGGCTCCAATGCATTTTTCAAATAGTATTGTAATGTCCCTTTCCAAAATGTAATCTAATAATAATTAAATATAAAATATATATTTAATCCCTCATATGAATAAATACATTATTCAATGTTATTAATAATAATGAATAAATATAATATATTAATCAATATAATATAATTATATGTTACTGATTAATATATAAATAATTATATCAAATAAATATGATAATGAATAACAATATAATAATATATTTCAAAAATAATATAATGTCATACGATTCCTTAGGAATCTTGATTAGAAATGAATAATGCTTAAAATACGATATTTATGAGGAATAAAGTAACAACGTGCCTTGACAGCTACTAAGGTTGTCAATAATCTCACAAACAAGTTTATATCATCGAAGTAGATTGGAGAATCAACAATCCAAAAAGATCTGCTAGTTATCACCGTTTATGATGAAGGGTTACGAGTAGGGAAGAGACACGAGTTATTGCTTTTGTAACGTGGCTACAATGTATATAAAGACAGTCCGAAATCATTTAGGAATATTATATCATGGAAGAAGGAATATTATATCATGGAAGAAGGAAAAACAGTATATAAGACTATACAGTCAGCGCTGACAGGGACAACATAAAAAAAATAGCAATTCAGTCTCATACGAAAGTAGGGTACGTACTCTAAGACAATTCAGTAATGTTTATATATTGACTGAATATATAGATAGATATAAATATGGACTGGTAATAATATATATATAATAATAATAAATAGTAAATTAAAATATATACATTTATATATATAGCACAAAGAATTCAGTAATGTTTATATATTGACTGAATGTATAGATAGATATAAATCAGTATGGACTGGTAATAACATACGTATATATAGTAATAATAATAAAATCAGAATTATACACATATCTATGTAGTATAATAAATATATTTATAGTAAATTAAAATATATACATTTATATATATAACACAGAGGTGGTTAATTATATATATATATATATATATATATATATATATATATATATTAACAAGTATATATAAGTGAATTTATAGTATATATATTATTATTACTAATCAGATTTAGTCTATATATATATAGGCAGCTGATAATAATTATAAATAATAAATCAGAATCATCTATATATAATGTGTATATCTATCTTTGAAAGATCTAATATTTATATTTGTAATATATGTACTCATTAGTAATAGTGGAGTCATAATCATAGATATGCATATGTCCATGATCAGATCTGTTACTACTATTTGTGCTTGAAAAGGGAAGGGCTGCAATGTTTTAAAGGAGGGGCTTGTCTAAATCCAATCAATAGTATTATTTCCAAGACAGGGTGGGGATCAGTGACCCTCTAATCCTTGAGGGCAAAAATCCCAAGGGAGGGTTTGGATCTGTATACTTTGAGGGAGCCTATTTTAATTGGTCTCTAGGCACCTTGGTTATGCATCCTAATCTTTCTCAAACTGAAGTAGTAATAAGGTTGGTATGAGCATTAATAATCCTATGTACAGTAAATTATTTAATACGGTTAGATAAATAAACAATTCTCCTTGCTTTGCATATCTTAGATTGAATTATCATATTCTTGTCAAATCCAGTTTAGGCCATAAGCAGATTAAATATCAATCAATTGTGGCTATAACAGTCCTAAACCTAGTAGGGGACATTACAAGTATTTTATTGTAAAAGTTACTGCCAAAAGACTAGGTCTACTTTATATCCATACTTATTCAAGTTGCAGTGAAAGTTGTTCTTGGTTTCTATATAACCATCTTTTTAGAGCTAGCATATATTCCAAGCTACTAAGCTAGTGGCTAGAGTTGGTGAGTTTCTAGTTACTGCCAAAAAAAAAAGGTCTATTTAATATCCATACTTATTCAAGCTGCATTAAAAAAAAAGGTTAGCGAATATTCAACATGCCAATCACAATATTAATGATATGGTAGTCTGATTTTGACTTCGTAACTTAGACCAAGAAGGCATACAAGCAGCTTCTATAGATGTTCACTTTGAATGCAATTTGTCAAGTATATTGGGATAGAAATTGCATTACAGAGATGATCATAGAAATAATATTTTATTCACTCAAATACTTTTCAAATGAATACAATTTATTTCAGATCTCCAATTGCTACAAATTTGTCTCCAAGGGAGACTTCACAAATTTGGATCAACCGACAGATTAGGGTGAGGAGTGACTCCCACCAAAACTGCAATCGCCAGGCTAGGGAGGGTCTCGCACCTTCGAAACGTCATACCAGAAAACTTAATTCCAATTGGAATTGTAAATACACAAGAAAAGATAACTCTACAATGGTTTCATACGATGCCAATCTCCTCCTTATAAAGGGCTCCAAGAAGTTTCCGGAAGGTTACCATAGGCCAACATGATTTATTATTTACCATTTTATTACTTTTTATTTTATAATTAAATTAATTAATCAAAGCAGTTCGTATGATATTATTAAATTTGGGACCACTTAACCAATTAATTTAATTAAGTTATTTGAATATGTCGGGGACATTATAGAATGTTATTATAGAAGAACATCTGTACACAACAATT
Organism: Thuja plicata; assembly: GCA_018584345.1. NCBI lineage: Eukaryota > Viridiplantae > Streptophyta > Pinopsida > Cupressales > Cupressaceae > Thuja > Thuja plicata. The sequence goes on along the minus strand of MU224647.1, from coordinate 2,058,896 downwards.
TCATCAAGAGACATGTTAAATTGGAAGTCTTGATTATGGTGCATGATGGTTTCACTTGTACTACTATAAGCTCCAACACCCTTCCCGTAGAAGTTGGCTCGAAGTGCTTAGATATAAACTTTACCATTGCTCCTACCTGAGACCAATTTTCTGTGAAGTAGGGTCATCCTTGGCTCACATCCATGAAAGTGTCCCTTCTACCATTCGTAAGTGTTTGAAGCTTCATCACAATGGGTAGGTTATAACTATAAATCATAGTAGTTTTCAACCCTTAGCTAATCGTGGAAATTTCACCCTTGATTGCTTTTGGCCTTAGAAACCTCAACCTCTTAAACCTTGTGTAGATATTCTATTCCTTTCTATCAGAAGTTTAAAACTTTAAAGCCAATTGGCTTTGATTTTGGTGAAAGGAAAGACAAATCTGACTTTCTTGAGCCTTGTGGGCACTATGGAACAACTGAAAATACACCAGGTTTCCTAGAATGCTGCAAACATCCTGATTTCACAAAAGACTTTAGAGGTTAATTTTTTTTTCAAAATTTTCTGGTTCTCTGGTTCACATGAAAATGCAAGAGAGGGCCATACTAGGTTTAAGAAATAAATAACGTGCTATGAAATAAAAACCTACACTAACATGAGAGGGTAGATAGGTTAGGGTTGATTGATAATTTGAAGACGGGTTTGAAGTTGAGGGTGGATAGATTTGTCAAAATCATGGTATTCCAGCCACATCTTTTCACATTTGAAGTGAAACCTTTGTGGCAAATAGTCTTCTTGCAAGTTCAGCATGAAAGGCTAGTAATTGGATCTCAATATTGTGAATACCACAGAACTGAAGATTAGTTTACAATTTATCTGAGCAGTTGACAGCAGGAACTTGTCCAATCTCACCAGAATATTTGCAGCGTTGATCCTTTCTTGGGTTTCATATTTTGGAGATTCGAGCCATCAATGTGGGCACAAAAGGATGAGAAGGCTTGATAGTTGAGACTTCCCTCTTGTTTCTTAGAGAGATCAACCCCACAGTAAAGCTCCCAACAACATTCCACTACAAATGTATAGACATTTGACGCAATTGAACCCGATTAAACTCTTTTTCCTAGTTGCTTTGAGGGCTATAGACATTGATAAAACCACAATCTTGATCCAAGATATTACAGTGGATTTGGAAGGCTGCTAATGGTTTAGGATTGGACAGCTTGCATTGAAAGAGCCAAGTCACTCCCAACTTTACAGAGGTACCGATAGCCTTTCAGAAAGAGAACTAGCTATTCCAGAAGCGAACCCATCCAAAGGGTCAGCTGATTTGTTTTTTCTAGAAGAAGGTTTCTCTTGTGAATTCTTGATAGCCTTTTTAGATATGTCCACATATTCTTGGAGATGACCTTGATGACCTTGATGGTAAAACTTTCTGTTTCTTGGTGCTTGCGGTTGGGATTGGTTTCTTGTAGAGATGTTTGTCATAGCTGTATTTTGAAAGAAATCATGTTTAGATGTTCTTTCAGCTTCAGGTTCCTCAATGTGTCCTTTCCTCTTATCATTCTCCTTTTTCTTAGAAGGTTGATCTCGATTACCTTGATTTTCTATTCTTATCTTATAAATTGTGAAAGTCAAACTCACCTCAGTTACAAGCTCTTGCTTCACTCTTTCCCAGATTTCAAATCTCTTTTATTTTCTTCATCTGACGAGTTTAGGTCTCCCAGGAATTTCTAATGTCTCCTTTGAAACCATGCATCCAGTAACTTGTCATTGCTGTTTCATTACTATCTTCTTTGAATTGGGTTTTTGAGTTGGGATGGCTTCCTCTAGTCCAATTCCGTGAGGGTCCTGATGATTTCTTTGACCTTGTTGGATTTGACTTTAGTACATCTATGATTAGTCAACTTCTTCAAATATTTGTTTATTTTGGTTTGAAGAAGCCATCTTTGCCTTCCATACCTCAAAGTACTGTTTTTTTTCACAAAATCTTTTTTTTGCCTCGTCAGGCATTTTCTTATTGACTGTATTTGTGGCAGGCCCGAACTTTGAATGAGATGTTTCCATAGACAAGGGCTTGCTCGCCTTCCACTTCCCTTGGTTTTAAAATGAAATGCCTTGGTAGAGATTTTGTGAAATCTAATTTCATGCAGATCCAGGTATAATTGGAGAGTCCATCACCATGATAGGGGTTTGAGGTGTCATTGCTTCGCTCAAGGAATTGGCAATCATACCAAAACATATTTTGACCAGAATTCTTGAGGCAGCATGTACATATGACTCCAAACTATTTATGAATCTCAGATGGCTTTGATGAAGAGACCTCCATTTGTGAAAAAATATGGGCTCCTTCCAAATTTTGTCTCTATTAGATTCCTTGGCAAAGATATCTACAAAGTAACCTCTAGTTCATGATCTGATTTCATATTCTCCATTTGGTTGTTAGATTTTCTTATATTGTGCATGCAAGACTTCTAAAGAAAGTTGAGCCATCAGGAATTTGTAGTTCGAATTCCTAAAATGCAAGGATGAAATATTCTTTGTGAAGTCATCAATGTACAAACTGATCACAGGATTTTTGTATGTGACTGGGACTTGACCGTTGCTCACAGATTTACTGTCAATGACATTCCTCTTTCTGGTTGCTGCAATGGCCACTGCAACTTCCTTGTCTTAAGACACAGGACTTTGGACCCACCAATAGCTGACAGAAGGAGAAACCCTTAGGAGGAATGATTCTCCCAATCGATTACATCTGTGAGATAACAGGAAAAAGAAACAGAACAGAAGAAAATGAGCCTATTCGAAGTAAATCCATTGAATTTAGAGTTGAATTTCTGGCTTTGATTGTGTATGTTTTTTAGCATCAACGTTTCGGATCACTCTCCGTGATCCATCATCAGGATATAAGAGCAGAGAGCAATAAGGAAATGTAAAATAAGATGCAGACTGGGTCTCTCTTATTTTAGTATCTGGACAAAATATGGATTGATTCTGGATAATCCTACACATTGTTTTGAAACATAAGTCGTATTCAATGGGGTAAGTTCTTTGTATGTCTTCTGAGCTTGTTTGCTATAATTCTTGGTCTGGTAGTTTTGTTGCACTATTTTTCCCTTTCTGGAAGTCATTTGGTTTAAGTTGGTCCTGTTTGGTTGTGAGTGCTGATTTATTAATGTTTATTGCTTCTGCCAGTATTCGAATGAAATTACTCTGTTTGTTATCATAAAAATTGACATTTGTGTTATGATTTGTTATTATTTCATAAATTATCTATTTTCAGGATTTAAATATTGGTGGCAGTACAGTTATAGCAGCAATTGAAGATGCTTTTGGTACTCCAAAATCTAGACTGAAGGAAATGTACAACAACATGGGTGACCTTGGTATGAATTGCTATTTTGTATATGGCTTGCAATGAGACTTTCATATTGGGATGCAAACTGAGTTTGTGAAATGTTTTGAAGCTTGGAAGGAGCAGAAAAATTCTCTCTTCTCATACTAAAATGCTTTTGCAAGGTGATGTGGCTCAAGCATGTCGACAAACACAATCCATGCTTTCTGTTCCACGACCTCTTTCAATCCATCATGTCTTCATGGCATTGCAGCAAATAAGGTATGTAGAAATTGTTTAGGCATTTTGTTTTGGTTATATCCTTTTGATACAGTGGCATATATTAATTGTGTAGTTCTTAACATCTGAGGTTTAGTTTGTTGTGCATAGTTTATGTATGTAGATGAGTTAATTGGCACCCATAGAAGTTCAAAGCGGAAATTGAGAAAACCATCAAAGAGCTTCTTGAAATGGGTCACATTCATCCAAGTTCTAGCCCATTTACCTCTTCGTAGTGCTAGTCAAAAGAAGGGCGACACAATGAGGATGCACATAGATCATAGGGCGTTGAACAAGAAAACAATAGAAAACCATTACCCCATCCCTAGAGTTGGTGAACTAATCGATGGACTTCATTAAGCAATTTATTTTTCAAAAATCGGCCTACGTTAAAGGGTACCATCAAATAAGGGTAAGAAGGGAGGGGTGTTTCCAAAACAGCTTTTAGATTCCATTATGGACACTTTGAGTTTCTTGTCCTACCCTTTGGACTAATAAATGCCCCTACCACCTTCCAATCATGTTGAATCACTTATTCAAGAAACAACTACTCTTGTCAAACAGATTGAAGCATTGTAAACTCAAATTCTTGACATAAAGAAGGAAAAGGACACACTTCCGAAGAAATATTCACTAAATGCACTTTGTCTGATGCCTTTTGATCGCAATCTTCATATGCCACCATTTCCACCCAACATGGACATACCAAAATATGGTATGTATACGGGAATTATGGATCCTCAAGATCACATACAGGAGTTTTATACTCTTAGTATGGAATTCATTCATGAACAAACATACCTTATGAGGTTGTTTCCTCGTATCTTAGGTGGACAGGCAGTAGAATGGTTTTCTAAATTACCTCCTGGAATTAAAACTTTTGAAGAGTTGGTAGATCGATTTTGTGCAACAATATTCATATAATATCTAGCATCCTGTCACAATATCGATCTATGCAACACCAAACAATGTGTCGGTGAACCTTTCATCTCATTCTTGTAGAGATGGAGAAAGAAACAGAGGCTATGATAAAGAAAAGCTTGATGTAATTTTGGTTGGGCTGAGTAGGGAATCTTTCTTTTAGAGTACCAGGTAAAGTAAAGTCCTAGTGTAATGTCCCTAGTAATTCTCCTTATGTAATTTCCTGCAAAACCGATGTTAGTAGAAAATATTACATAATATCTATATGACTCTTACTCTAATCTAAGTTAGTAAGGGAATTTGACCCTAGGAGATGCCTCTAGGTCGGGCTTCACAGAATTCCCAATTCTCGGCTTGAGGGATATAAGATCCAGTCTAAGCAATTGGGCTATCAGCCGTCTTTCCATAGAGCGCTGCTTCTAGTTTCTCTTGGAAACGGACATCGTTATCCAAGCCTAAGCATATGCATATGATTGGTGATCAGTATATATACTGCCTACGTGAGATTGCAATAATCTCCAGATAAAGGAGTACCGTCTCTAATGAATAAAAGATTCATCCTCTATGGTATCCAATATCATCATTTTAGGAATCCCATCTCTAATGAACGTACAATTCATTCTATATGGTATCCCATATTGTCTTAGGGATCCCATCTCTAATGAACATACAATCCATCCTCTATGGTATCTAATTTTAGGAATCCCATCTCTAATGAACATCCAATTCATTCTCTATGGTATCCCATATCAGGAATCCCATCTCTAATGAACATCCAATTCATTCTCTATGGTATCCGATATTATTTTAGGAATCCCATCTCTAATGAATATATAATTCATTCTATATGGTATCCATTATCATTAGGGCACAAAAACACGTACAACTTTAGTATTGATTATAAAATCCACTTTAAGTTTATAACAATCCACAAGAATGCATTAGTTAAGATTTCCTATAACAAATGTAGAAATATCTCAATTATATATATATATATATATATATATATTAGACCCTCTAAGGGTTCCTTATCATTACTAGGATTTAGATATATCCTTCTGTAAATCAGTATTAACTCATAGATGTGTTACAGCATTATTTGTTGTCACACAATGCTTACCAGCATTGCAATGGTTTATTTCTTGCCTTATCTCTTTCTTATGAAGAGTAACAAATATATTTTTATCTCTTGTATTACAAAATATACATATATTCATATACAATTCTAATTATTATTATTAAATATTTACTAGATATATATACCCACATATACATATTATATATATTTACTTATTAAATATAATATATATAAAATTCTGATCATTATTATTGGTATACATGTATTACATTCAATATAAAATGATTCTGATTAAATAAATATATATATACTTCCAATGGATTAAGTCATTTATATATAGAATTCAAGAATATATCCTAGTTATATAGCACTGATTTTAATATTACTAATAGATATATGTATAAATACAGTCTACACACTTATACATATATAGTGGACCGTAAGTGGATTCGATTCCCTAAAATATACTTCAAATATAATATTATGTAAATCAACATACACTTGCCAATTTGCTTTCCCGGTCCATTCCTTGTTAAAGAGTACCACATATATAATATCTCCTTTACAAATCGTATTCTTTTATGTTCAATTTACTCCATGCTGATTTCCCCTTACAATATATTATCTGATTTTCACCCAATGATATTTGATGATCATTATTATTATAATCAAACTGATTATTGATTGCATTGTATATATTCAACTGACTTATCAATTAATCTGCATAACTTAATCGAGCAGGTCTGAATATCTTTTTTTTTCCTTGTAATATCTCTCCCCCCCCTCAGCATCGTATGCTACTCATATTTTATACCTGTGTGGCAGGGGGAGTCATGTCCCCTCCACGCCATGCTCCCCTTAGGGGCGCGACTGGTCGCAGCCTTAAGGCTATGGCCCAGTCGCACCTCTAAGGGTGGCGACAATATTTAGAAGAGGACCGACAGCTTTTAAATAATATTTCCGATATTATTAATTATTAAATATAATATATGTTAACAATGTATCATAGTTTATTAATAATAATACAATATAATAATAATATTTTTTATTTATTGTTTAACAAATATATTAATAATAACAATAATTTCTTATTATAATTATTATTAATAACAATAATATAATAATAATGTTGTTAATTGTTACTAATAAATATAAGATATATTATTAATAATAATATGTTTAGTTTCTTAATTATTTAATAAATGAAATAATATTAGTGCTTAAATATAGAATAACACTAATATCTTATAAAATTCCTTTCAGAAGGACCTGAACAGTCGCATGATAGAGCACAATGGACATGTATCTTATACACAAGTTAAATGTTTCCCTAAAGAAGAAATAGTATGTAGGGCACCACAAGATATTGGATGATGACGAAAAATAAAGTATTGATCCACTTTGACCAAACATGATAATTTTGGGGTGAATGGATTTTCAAATGAGACAGTGAGAGGCGCATCTTGTAAAAGGTAAAGACACCTTTATTCTTCCTGACCAAACCTGATGCCTATGAGATCTTCCTTGTGGAAGATTGCAACTATATTTATTTCCATTTGGAATTTGAGTTTTTCAATTCTGTAATTGGTCGAGTCTTCATTATAGATCAAGTCTTGTCAATTATGATACCTGTTTGATTCCTACCACTAGAGGTATTTCACTTGTCTAATGGATTTGACATTAAGTGAAGCAAATCTGCAATTTCCTTTGTTGTTTAGTGAATGCTGCCAAATCGCTGAAGATCCAGCAAATGTTTTTTCATGGAGATTTTATACACAAAATATGCATTTTTTGTAGTTGGTTTGAGGTGAATTGTCCAATAGTCCACTTGAGTGATGGACACTGACATGCTTCGATTTGAATGATGAATTTTAACCATATGCTATATCAACTAGTGGAAGATTTGTTAATTTCAGGTAGATGTTTTAATAATAGTATTGAAAGTCTTCCTTTGCTTTGTTGTGTTGACAATTTTTAGAGTTTGTATTCTTATAGCTTTTCATAGTTCCTCAATCATTACTCTCTCATATACTGACAGCTATGAGACAGTGAAATTGGATATTATCTCCATTGTTGCATTATATTGTTGTTATTGAAAGACATTATGATTCTACATTTTTCTTCTTCTTGTGAATGCAGTAAAGAAGGAGGAAGTGGAAGTAATGCTCGGAAGAAGGGTGTTATTTTGAGTTTGCTACGCTCTTGTAGAGAAAAAGAGACAAAATTTATTGTTCGAACTTTGGTATGATGCTAGCTTTCAATGAACTTTAATAATAACTATAGGAAGTCTATTTATTTAACTAGAAATTAACTTTTATTTGTAGATGCAATCTTGTAACTGCTAATTATTCTCTAGCCTGTTTCAAATGATCACAATAGAGATGTATAACTTCGTGGGAGAACAAAACTATTAAAAAATCTGGTCTGCAATTACCTCAAAGGCAGCTATGTCTTGAGATGACTCATGTTGTACGACATTGAGATTTTGTGAGAGCAGGATTGCAATATGAACATTGTTATTTTAAAATGCATCAGCATGGGTTTGTGCCCACACATCTAAGTACTCCCAAGCAAGGTGCAAAACTGCACAACATAAATTAAATAGGAAAAAATCATTCTTAAAGGAGGATTTTAACCAAGATGGGTTGAGTTAAAAAAGTCAATGAAAAATGTTTGATAAATGGCAGACAGTTTTTTACTGGATGTATAGTAAAGATATAAAGTTAATAGAGCAAGGTGAAAGAGTGTGCAAAAGGGAATGTTTAAGGCATAAAGTTCTGATTTATCCAATTTGACACAAAACATGTAAGATCCTCATGCAATATTGGTCCATGCATCTTCTCACTAAAGGCATAATTAAAGGGCAATGTGAAATTATAACTAGGAACTACACATTAATTAGAAGCCATGGTAGAAGCTTTGCATGTAATGAAATCTAAGTAGGAAAATGTAATAAATTTTGGTGTCTAAATCTTTATTGATTTTTTGGCCTTTATCGACGAGCACACGGCTATACTTGGGTGGGGTGGAGGTGAATCAGCATAAAAATATTCTTTTTACCTTCTTAAACTTATTTAACTACTTCATTATTTAATCTAAATTAGAACATATGCGAAATAAAACAATGAGCAACACAGCAACAACAAAATTTACGTGGAAACCCTTCTAGGAGAAAACCACGGCAAAATATTGCTTGTATTAATCTTCTTGTTACAAATTTTGTAGGCACCAACCTACTAGAGGCACCAAAACCTCAATCACTTTGTGAGCACCAACCCACTAGAGGCATTAACCCCTCATTCAAATTTTCTTCTCAATTTTTTCCATAATGGCCTTAAAGGATCAAACCTCTCACCTAAACTATAGTATCTGATGTAGATTGTCTTGAAGCTGCCCATGCATCACTTACTACTCCTGAACACAAAGCTCCTTTGACTTCACAAAGATAGTCACTAAGAATAAAATAAGATGCAAACCATGTATCAATAGGTTTCACAAGTTCCATCTGGGCAAATTTTCGATAAATTGCTTGTGTGCGGTGATAGTTATATATGAAAATCTGTATTTTTTCTGCGTTTTTTTGAGGTTTGAAATCCATTTGAACTTGCCAATATCTTTGAGTGCTTTATTCAATGTATGCACACAACATGGTGTCCAAAAGATATGCTTGTACTTTTTCTGCGCCATCATATCTGCTGATTTACAAACAGGGCCAACATCAGTAACAACTTGGACTACATGTGATGCCCACACCTTGTCAATTGTGTTACATAGCTACTTATGAAAATTTTACATTTGTTTCTTGCCCTGAATAGTCTATTGACTTCAAAAAATAAGGCCCTTTGCTGCATGTCACCATGACATTAAGTAGTGGACGATTTATAGCATTTGTCTACCCATCCATCAGAATGCTGCATTATATTTTAGACCGCACTCTTTTCATTAGTCCAGTTTATAGCTCTAATCAAATTTTTTCTTGATCATTTAGAGTAGTGCCAAGCTTTTCAGTCTCAGGTGGTCTATATCCAGCTGGTCCATTTTTGATAGCTTGGATCATCTCTCCATAGAAAGGTGAGCTAGCAGTATTTAACAGGTTTCCATTTGCATAAAATAAGTGTGCAATTGCTTCAACAACTACTTCTCGACCTTGCACATCAAATAGTCTTCGAATGATGTTTAAGATGCCAACATGTGGTCTCTTGTGAGAGCGTTGTGCTGTTACATTTCTATAATATACATTGGCATCTGTGTCTCTATTTCAATTATGAGTTGTAGTAGTTGCCCCTGTCGTTGAAGCATGATATTAGCTCATATTATAAACCTTCTCTTCAACCCTTTCTTGATCCCTTATAGCATCATAATGTTCTATTTCATTTGGACAAGGGTCAACACCTTTTCTAGGTATGTGAAAGAAATGTGCCCTCACCCTCTTGTAAGTACATTGACATGCCATTGGACAAAACTTACATTTTTGGGAGCTGTTTACTGGGCGTACTTGTTCAAGTGACTGGGTACAAGGTGTATTGGGTCTAATTAGAGCATACGAGGCTCTACAGTAAAAAAAAATAGAGCACAGGGTAGAGTCTTTACAGAAAATATGCTGTGCCACGTTTTTGACCTTTGGCTGCTGACTTTATTTCTATTAGACATGTTTGGACCTATTTTCTGAGTACCCTCTTGTCAGTACATTGCCATGCCATTGGGCAAAACTTACATTTTTGGGAGCTGTTTACTGTGCATACTTCTTCAAGTGACTGGGTACAGGGTGTATTGGGTCTAATTAGAGTATACGAGGCTCTACAGTAAAAAAAATAGAGCATAGGGAAGAGAGTCTTTACAGAAAATATGCTGTGCCACGTTTTTGACCTTTGGCTGCTGACTTTATTTCTATTAGACATGTTTGGACCTATTTTCTGAGTACCCTGTGATCCAGCAGTCTTTGGACACGTTTCAGAGATCGGAGGCACATCCCAGTCCTAAGGACTCTTCTAGAGGCCCAGAGATGCGTTTCCTGGTAACCCTGCCAAAAATGGAATGGAAGAGGACATTGAAGCATGTTTGGTTGTTATTGGTCATTTCAGAACATGCAATGAAGCTGACACTTTGTGCAGTGGCGAAGCTTCCACATTGTTCAGTAAGAAAGTTGCTGCTTCTGTATGAAACTGCTCAGGCGATTTTTTAATTGCTGTGTGAGCTACATAATTGGTGCTTGACAAAACAGGCAGTTTCACAAAAAGTTCTGGAATCCTTCATTTTCACTATTTCCCATCTTTTAATGCCTGTGTTTGCTCGCCTACCTAGTTATGCAATAACTTAAGCACAGAAATATATATTTTGACTATTTTCTTTCCATAATGTTGTAGTTTACAATAGAAAAGAATACAAGTCAATTTTCTGTTATTCCTTTTTCATGATATTTGAAACTTTAAACCTTCTGAAAAATATCACTTGAAATGTTTGTTTTGTCTATTCTGTTGCTGTTGGTTGCAACCATTGCTAGTATAGATGTTCTTCAGTGATCTTGCTGGTTCATCAGCTTGTTTTACAGTTGTTTCTAAAACCTTTTTTGGGTTCTTACCATTCTATGCATTTGATGGTAGACGTTTGTCATTGAATTATTGGTCCTATTCTTTTTATTTCTATTTGTTTCTTATGAATTTTATGATTTTAGTGCATGATGTTGTGCACTTTTCCTGGATGTTGTGTTTAGTGGGTAGTCACTGCTGGAATTTCCTTATTTGTTCCTCTTGTTTTGGGGTTTTTGAAAGGACAGACACTGGATTGGGGTTAACATGATTTGCATATATTAGTTTCATTCTTTGGCTTGGACAGGTTTGCTTGTTGTGGGATTTGGATATTTGAGTGGGTGTTATCTGTATAGAACACATTTGTAGTTATTGCCCTTTACTCCTCTGGAAGAGATATAATATGAGCAGTAGAAGTTAGTTTGAATTTCCTATAATTTTATAAAAGATGCTATTGGAGTGGTAAAATCTTACAAACTTGACTTACTTGTATTGTAGATGGTGGGATATCAGTATACATATTGAATCACATAATGAACATTTTATGCGTGAACAGAGTCTTTTAGGTATCTTGTTTGATTGTAACCATCATGAGAGAGACTGTTGGTTGAGGTTTGCTTGTCCAGTTGACATAAATGAAACTTAGTACTAACATGCAACATTCAAATACATATGAAAGCAGATTCTTGCGTTATTTAAATTCCAGGCATATATGTAAGAACCCCTGATGGTTCTAACCAATTCTGCTGGCACTGGCAATTGTTTTTGGTTTTCGAAATCGTTGTATTTTTGGAAAATATATGCTTTTTTGAATTTTGAATATATAATTGAAAAGCAATGCGGGAGAAACGAATCTACTTGCAACTTCCACCAAGCCTTCTTTTATTTACAAAATCTGGAAATGATTTGTTTTAGAATTAACAACTAATAAATGCAGATCGAAATTGTTAAAATAAGGGAAACCTGGTTTAAATCGCAGCCTGTGAAATGGAACCTCAAATGGTTTGCATGACATATACAGCATCATAAATTGGACGCCCATTTGCTGGATGTTTGTTGATGCACAAAATCTCCCAAATTGTGGTCTCTAAATCCAACGCCACCCTTAAGCTCACATGGCCACTAATAGCAAATCGGCTGCCTTGTTTCAAGCTTAATCACAGGCCTAGGAACTGCGTTTTGGTTCTTTATTATTCCCCTTAATTCTGCAGACAAAGGCTCAGAAAAAACAATAACTTCAAACCCCAATTTCTTCTACTTTGAAGCACAATCATGATCTCTGATTAAGACTATCTCTGTTGCACAATTCACTGGCTATCATAACCAATTCAAAGTACAGTAACTCCGTGGAATTGCCAATTCCCAAAGCTCAAGTCCGAAACCCTTGGACACAATTTCTCATCACAAATTCAATAAACTCCAAAATGCATGAAGAGGTTTAATTTCTTTCATTGGCCTTTATGTTTCCTTGTTTCCAAATCGACCAATTGGCTTCATCTTCACACCATTGACCTCCAGCTTCAGCAAGACACTTTTCATAATTTGAATTCACATGTGCTTTTGTTACATAGTTTGAAATATAATATTCTATTATATTTCCCTCCAACCTTGGCATCAAACAAAAATTATAAAAAATGTCTTCATTAATGACTTTGGCCCTATCATTTTAATAACTTTATATTATGACTTAAAACACTAATTATTAATAATCAATACCTTGACTGAAGCCAATTAATTATCCCATTTCATCAACTGATGCACTTTGCTAATGCCAAGTCCAGGTGCACTGCTAAAATTAGTGACATGGGCAATGTTGACTTACTAAAAATAGTAAGACTTTGAATGAAAGCTTTGTTGACAATATCCAATCTCCACACTGCCACTAAACTGTTCAAGAGCCCTGCCAAAGATAGAAACCCTGATTTCCTGAAATGGTCGCTTACTATAAATAGTGTGTGTTGAACTGATCCAAACGAAGGGCAATCCTGAACATCCCTGACCTCTGGAGTGGGAATTTGGCCTCTGGCTTTGCCACTGAGACTCTCTAACCAACTGACTTAGCCTACGAGGGCCATTGATAGGCTAATCCGAACCACCAACCATGGTGAGATAAAAAGGGGACATTACAATATATCCATGTAGTAATTTTTGGGATGTGACAGTAAGTAGCTGGCTGTAATACCACGTTTATTTGGTTTTATCCTCTAATATCTCTTTGTATAAAGACATTAAGTAATATGTATGTTTCTGTGGTGATCGCGAGCAATAAGTTCTGATTCAAGAAACATAGTTTTATGATAGATCTAATATATAATGGTTATCTATTGTGTAGTCAAATAAGTGGTTTATAAGTTGTTTGTTGCTGACATTGTTGAATCTTTATCTGTGGAATGGTAATAGACTAATAGTAATGTGTAGTTTAAATCATTGGCTATGCTCAGCTAGCTAGCAGTAGCAGAAGGCATTAGTTTTGTTTTTCCAATTTTAGTTTGTGTTGTAGATACATTTATTTGGATTGTTAAAACTGTACAAGTTGCCAAGGATTCAAGAGTTTGAGATAGTAATAAAATCACATGTGGATAAGCTTCAATTCCCTATGAGATTTTTGGTGAACATTTCACTTTTTTGTATGTCATTTATTTTTCCTTGCATGTAAAGGAATTTCTTCACATACGGGAGACAGAATTCTTCGATGTGGCTCTAAAAACTGGACCTTTTGAACTAGGTGAGGAATATGCGAATTGGAGCCATGATGAGAACTGTTTTGCCAGCACTAGCACAGGCTATAATCTTGAACTCCTTGTCTATTTGCTCACTTGAAGGATTCTCTGAGAACCTCAAAGCACAGCTTCAAGTAAGGAAGAATTTAGAATACACATCTAGGCAGCATGCTTATTTTATTTTTTTTCAAAAAAGTACCATTTATAGACTTTTTAACTGTCATTTTCTGAGGGGAAGATTATTTGGTCAAATTTCTAGCTACTTGATTTTTGCACCAACATTTCAGATCACACTTTGTGATAATATGCATGTTTCTGGATACAGGCTGGAAAGTTTTGAGATTCTCTAGTTTTTCATCTGGATTTCTCTTTACAGGTCTTTTATGAGATTTTGATGACTCTTAATAGGTTAATGGGATATTGAAGGTAATAAATTGTCTATGGTTTGTGATTGTGATGCTAAAACATCACTTCCTTGTATCAAAACCTACAAGAATAGACTGAAGTCCTCACTGCTTTTGGATCAAAGGGGATATTTCAATGTGATGAAAATAGAGATGTGATATACATAGTTTATTGTTAAAATCATTCTGTCAACAAAAGAGATTAGAAAATTATAGTTGTTGGAATCTATTCTTGTAGAATAGGTTTGAAATTTTGAAGTGAATTTATTCTTATAGAATGGTTGAAGGAAAATAATGATATTTATTGATTGAGGGCATTTAATCTCATAATAATGAATTTGAAGGAGTTCAACACTTATCCCCTTCCATGCAGATTAATATTAACTTGAAAATTAATTAATCTGGAAAATAGTCTCTCTCCCTCTCTCTCTCTCTCTCAATATCAGTCACTTCCATTTGATAAGATGCTTAGACTAAATTTTTTTTCATTGTTTCTATACACATTTAATTTTTGGTTCCTTAATAAGTTAATAGAAGAGAATTCGACAGATTGAAATATAGTAGAGGTGAAGGAAAACAAAGATGGTCAAGGAGCAAAAAGGAAGAGGAAAAGGAAGATATGTAACATATCTGTGCGTTTTACTGATTTTTCTTTGATTTTTTTATTTTGTTTTGAAAGTTGGAACACTTGCAGATTCTTTCAAGTTCCTATTTTTCTTTTCCAAATCTTCAAACCCGCTCTTATAAAATTACATACATTCTCCTGAAGGTTTTGAAACCTCCAAACCTTATAAAATTGCAAATTTTAACTTATTCAAACTTTCAGGCCTATTTTTTTTTAACTTGTTAATAATTGCAAACATATCATTCTTAAAATTTAATTGTGTTTGGTGTTCAAACATTATTGTTTTTGCTAACTAAAATCTGTTTTTTTTAATGACTGAGTTTGTTGATTGTTGTATTCATTTTTCGGATCAAGATGGATTCATTCAGCATCAATAATGATCCATATTTTGGTATTGAATTTGAGGGGGAAACAGCTAAGGGCAACCAAATCCCACAGGATCAAATAGCTGAATTGGGAGCAGAGTGCAATCATATGAGCCTTATAAATAGTTGGCACATACAAGAAAACTCCTTTACACCACCTCACAGCATGCTTCACATAAACATAGTAGGTTATTTAGGTGAAAGTCAAAATCGGAATTCAATTTGATGCAAAAATAAAGAAAAAATGGTGTACTGTGCATGCATTTCAAACTCCATGTTTATTTGACAACTTTTACATTTCATTCGTTGCTTGGTTTCAATCGCTTCCTTAAGCAACAAAATTGGAAATCGCAACAACTCATTTCAAGTTCATTGGAATAAATTAGTATCGATCAGAGCTGGAAATGTACGACAAGAATACAGTTGATGGCTTTTGGCTATGGTGATTCAGATGCCCAAACATCTTTGATGATTATTACAAATACTTATCTCTTAAAATAAAATTACTGACTACATAGACCAAGCAACTCTTGACAGGCCACTGCATCTGCATGTATCTGTGGAGGTCACAAGCTCTGCTTCAAATGTTTTCTTGCATGGTGTGCATTGGAAAATGGTTGGTAGACATCCAAGAACAATAGATGGGAAAAATATTGGCTTTCACACAGTCTTCACTACACTATTGTGAGTAGGACTTTTGAAACAAATACAATCAAATGGAGGGTAACCAGACACGTCCAAGACACCTGGTTTGATACCATATGGTAAATGTGACAAGAAGAGCTAGAGGGTCCGTGTCATGTCCGTTTTTGTTTAAATTTGGATTTTGGGAAATAATAGCCCATATTATGTTTCTATGGGTTAATCAAGGAAACATAGAAAGGATAATTTATTTAATATTTATCATTGTCCATTTAATTCCATTAACAAGTGGACAAATAAATATTAAATAATATGTTTATTTGGCCAAATGGGACGTTGGAAAATGTGGACCTTCAGTTCTACAAGTGAAAATTGAATTATAAGGAAAAACGAGGGGTTGGAAATTTGTCCATTGAGTGAGAAATTCAAGAAGGGAAATGTACGGTTTCTAGGGGCAACTTAAGGGTCATGAAACTGGATAGTTATTTAGGGCACCTGACTCTTGGAGGAAGGGTATAAATACAGTTGTTTGGATCATTTGGAGGCGTCTTGATTGTTATATTTCCTTTCATATTTGCAGATATCTTCTTCATTGAATGGGAACCTGTTGGAGGAGGCTTGTGGACGAAAGCGCATAAGCTTTGGGTGATCAAAGGACAAAACCCCCTTTTTTTGCAAAGGTTATTCACACCCAGAGACTGCATTTGGGCTAAAGGAAGTTAGTAGGATTGTTTGTTGCCTCTTTTCAGTATTCAGTGGCATCTTTGTGTGTTGTTTTTAGTGGTTGCAAGCATAGTTGTGTGGATTTCTGGTTGATTTGATTCTTGTAGATGTGCTACAGAAGTATGCTACTGTTATTATGGTTGTAATCATATTTATATGCTAATATTTTCATTTGTAATACAGACAATATCAATTTGTGGGGTGTTTTGAGTTGTCATATTTTGTGAGATTGGTATAGAATTTGGGTGTTGAAACAAAAATCATTTTGCTGCTGTTGTATATTAGATCCCAGACGTGATTATTTGCTGTTGAATATAGTGCTACATGAAGTTTTATTTGGTTTGGTATTCTTTCAGTCAAGTTTGGAGCAAATTGGGTAATCTAGTATTGACATAATTTTGTGGATTTGTGGGAGATTTTGGGAGTATGAAGTTATAGCTTGGATGCTGTTGTAACTTGTAAAATCATATTTCAGACATTTACATGTATTGTTCATGTAAAAAAAAAATAAATTCCAGAAATAAACTCAACAATAAATATACTTTCAAGAGTTTATTCAAGAATTATTCCTCAGAAGATTCAATTTTGTTTTGATCGACTCGACTATTCAAATATTATTCAAGAGATTGATTGTCAATCCATTAAGAAATATTATTCAGCAATAGTCTGGCAATACCAAGTCATTAATTTTAAATTCTAGTTAGTACTTGTGAACTGAACAGGGTCTAGGTCCACAAGGTGGGCTAAGGTTTGGAAGGACATGGTCTTTTCCTACCCTTTGGTGCGCTAGTGATGGGGTCCTTTGTAGTGTTACTGGACAGGGTTTGGGCTCACAGGGTGTGCTAGTTTTTGGAGGGACAAGGTCTTTTTCCTACCTTTGACAAACGAATGACGGGGTCTTTTGGTTTCGTCACTGTTGAGTTAGGGATGGTGTCTTTTGGCTCATAAAATTTGCAAGGTATTTGTGGGGAATTCATGATTTGATCAATTAAGTATTGTGCTATGATTTAAATATTTGACTATTGTTGATCTTTGGCAAGACAGTATGAAGAAGAATTATGGTAGAAAATCAAGGTAAGGCCTATTTTTATAATTATGAATTTAGTATCAGAATTGATTTCCATTATTTTAAAAAAAAAAATATTTATAAATATAATGCAATTTTCATCTTGAGTTGGAATTATTTTTTTAGGGCAAAATTTAAAGAATATCCCAAAAAGGGGGCATTGCATTAGTGCTAAGATCTACCAACCTTTAGGGTTTGGGGTTGCAAATCATCAAAGGCTTTTATTAATTTATTAATGATAACTTCATGAGAAGAAGTACCTTTGAAGGGAAGAAACCAGTTCTCAACTTGAAGACAACTAGGGGCATTTTACTTGATAATAAAGGAGGAACCGCCCCTATCATTTCAATAAAGAGTTCCTTGAATAAGATAATTGTTAGATGACATGAGGATTATGTTAAACAATTTGATGCTTTCAAAGAAGCTATTCCATATTAGAAATTTATAGATATTTATGAAAAGGATCAAAAGACAAGAGAATGCTTGACTAAGCTATATCACGCTATCGTACCGACACAAAAGAATACAAGTCCAATTATTACAATGATGAAAAATGAACTCAAAAGAAAAAAAACTGTGTGAATGTTCTCAGATACACTCCAATTTCGTTCACACCCAGAAGCACTACATGGCTGGGACAAAATATGGATGGCTATCTTTGGAAGATTAGGCATGCCAACACCATAAATCTCCTACCATAAAACTACAAAAATTCATTTAGAAATATTAGAATTTAGTAAAAAATGTAAGTTTGTAACAAATTAACAATTTTATCAAGTTTCTAATTTTTTCTTCTGGTATTGAAAAAAATGTTTTTCTTGGTTGTTTTTCTCTCCTGTCAATTGCTTGTTGTGAAGAGAAGAGTCTCCCCTTTGCACCCTTGTAGATCTTGAATAATGAACATTTCCAAATTCATAAATAAGAATTGTCAAAGACTCAAACTTAACAATGAACATTTCCAAATTCATCAATCATAAATAAGATATAACAAATGTCAAATCTCACCTCCAACTCATGAAGAACCTTGTCTCTCAAGTCACGGTCAGAAGCCATCTTATCAATGCATGTAATAACACCTTCCATGACCTCCTCATTAGCGTACAATGAATTAGAGAAGTAGAATCTCGGGTTCAAGTAGTATACCAAGGCATGTATCGGTTGGTGGAGTTGGTGTGCCCACCTACGTTCAATGATGCGCCAAAGGACTTCATATTTTTTTGAATTTCCACCATATTAATGTTAAATGGCCTCTTTGGCCCTATCCATGGCCTCATAAATGAAACCCATTGGCATTCCCTCTCTATCCACCATACAAAGAACCCTTACCAAAGGTTCTGTCACCTAGAAAAATGAAAACAAATTTTAAATTATTACAAAATTAACCCCTTAAAAAAACAAGTAGATTATCTTGTATAAAGTTTATATTTGGGTTTGTTACTTACCTTGATGAACTTGTCTCCACTTTTGCTGAACCCATCATAAAAAACAACACTTACAATCTTCTCTGCCTCAGGTTTTTTGGAGTATGTAGACTGCAGCCAAGCATTAGACACAAACATTTTCTTAAGACGAGGAATGACACCAAGAATGATTTGCAATGTGAGGAAATGGCTAGCAAATTGTGTCACCTCCTGGTTGCTCAAGGTCCTTGCCATTTGTCTGTTTTCTTATCAAAGAGAGGACCCAAGTATGGTTGTAGATGAATTTGGTGACACTTTTAGCATCTTCAACCACCCTTTTCACCCAGCTAATCTTTCCAATGTCCTCTAACAACAAGTCCAAGCATTGTGCAACACAAGGACTCCATGTAATTGTGGGATGCCTCTCCATAAACATTTTACCTGTAGATACATATGCAGCTGCGTTGTACGTGATAATTTGGACAACATTTTCAACTCCAACTTCCTGAATCACCCCATCTAAGAAATTGCACAAAGTCTCAGCAGTTTTATTTCATTTGAGGCATCCATATGGGCTGTTCACTGCATTGAAAGTCAAATTGTTGTAGTACCGAAAATTTCCTGCTACTATCATTGCTTTCTCATGTTTTCTATATTCCATACTGTACCTTCATGTGAAGGTTGTCCTCCTGGAACATTGCGTGGAATAATTTTTTTTGGGTCTAATGAAAGAGGATTCCGAGTCTTAGTAACCTCATCCTCATTGTCAACAGTAGATGTATTTAGTTGATGATTAAAGAAGGTTGCAGTTTTGTGAGTGCGACCAAGAGGAGCCGAACTGGATTCATTTAGATTCATTGCAACTATCATGGCTTCTTTTGTTTTTTCCCTTTCTTCTTTTTGAAAGTCATATTCAGCAAGAAGGGCCTTCATGTGTCTAATAATCTCTGGAGTTGTCTTGGGGCAACCTTCCACACCTTGTCCGGATATTCTAGCAAGGTGGTATTTTAATCTATTCACTCCACCTGTCATCCATTTGCCACATTCCTTGCAAGTCACCTCTCCCTTTTTATTTGCCCTTATTCCATACTTCCATGCCTTATCTTTCTTTTTTCCTGATTTTGGGGCTGCCTCGTCCTTTCTATTTGAAGTTGACATAGCTGTTACAACATGAAAAAAATCAATAGAGTTTTATGGAAAAACAACCAAAAATTGATAATGAATCATTGGATAACAATAGCATTCAAAAACAAGATAAAAATGCAAGGAAATAAGTGAAAAAGGGAATAAGAAATTTTTTTGCCAGTATTTCCCCTTGTCTTTGAAGATTTTTTTGATTTCTAATGGAAGGAAAAAAAAAGAGTAGAAAAATTCTTTACCTATATGTATTTTGCTGATTTGATGTTGATTATTCAACCTCTCCACACCCTAAAACCCTGTTATGACCAAGAGCAAAGAGCAAATGAGAGAAAAAGTGAAAAAAAAAACACTTTATTGAAGGGCTGCACGTGTTGATTGGGCGACGCGAGTCCATGTGAAAGACTCGCTAGTCCTGATGCAAAACTCGTGCAAGTCCATGAGTAAAACTCGCATGGACTCGCTTGAACTCGGCTCGTGAGTCCATAGCGAGTCGACTCTGCTCGCCATTGGATTCGCAAGTCCGTGGCGAGTCCCACGATTTTTTGAACTATGATAGAGATTAGTAACCTAATCTCGATATTGCAGGAGCAGTAGAGGATATTTTATATTCACAGTCACACAACTGAATGGATTCATTTACTTGCTGGTGCAATCATACAACAACTCATATGATGTTATACTTCAAGGCATTAGTACATATTGATATTACAGAGAATGATCCAGCAACGTAGTTCCACAAATACATTCACATCCAGATTTCAGTTTACCAAAGGTATGGTAGTACTCCCATAATACTCCTAGTGGACAACAAATATAAGCCAAAATGCTGATGTGTAATGTCCCCATTCGGGATCACCTTTTACTTTGCCTTTGCTCTCAAAATTTGAATAATAATTTTTTATTGTTGCCTCTCCATTTTGGCTTGGAATGAAATCTCCTTTATGCTTTATTGAAAAGGTCACCACCTTTCATTAGAATTGTGTCACCACTTTTCATTGTTGCCTTTGAGAGTAATATATTATTCACCAAATTTCTCTCCCTTCCCTGTCCTTCAAATGAAACATCCTCCCTTTATATCTTCCAATGTGGAGAAGAGTTACACCTCTTCATCATGTCTGCCCTTTGCAATGGTCACAACCTTTTTACAATTACTACTCTTTGGAAGAGTCACAAAACTCTATCATTGTTTCCCTTTGGAAGAGTCACAACATTTCAGAATTACCACCCTTTAAAAGAGTCACAACCTTTTTACAATTACTACTCTTTGGAAGAGTCACAAAACTTCATCATTGTTGCCCTTTGGAAGAGTCAACCTTTCAGAATTACCACCATTTAAAAGAGACAACCTTTCATAATTGCTGCCCCTTTGGAAGAGTCACAACCTTTCAGATTTACTACCCTTTGGAAGAGTCACAACCTTTCAAAATTACCACCCTTTAAAAGAGTCACAACCTTTCATCATTGTTGCCCTTTGGAAGAGTCACAACCTTTCAGATTTACGACCCTTTAGAAGAGTCATAATCCTTTATTAATTCCTATGCTCTTTTTTTCCTCTCTCCCCTCTCCAAATGGAGTTCTCTTCTCCCTTTTTATATCTCATGTTTGAAGTGTTGGCTAAATATTTTGCAAGTCACTAAGACTACAACTTGCAAAATGCGTGTTTTAGGCAGCAGTATGTGAGATTTCTCTCTCCTCTCAACAATAGGGGAGGCTCCCTTCTTACCGCAGGTGGCTTCAAGTAGAACTGAACTGTAACACATACAGTTCACCTTGCAACAGTAATA
>MU224647.1:1998474-2014134 GCA_018584345.1 Thuja plicata | reverse complement strand
GATGCCACCATGAAAAATTTCTTTACAAAATGAGCATTTTGTTTGGTTTCTTTGTCTACCAGGAAAATCTTTAGTATATTTCCAAGATTCACACTTAGGAGGCATTGAGAAGAGTTAATGTTTTCTAAACTTGATGGTTGCTAGCAGCTGCAATAAGACAAAAATAATGGACAAAATCACAAATTTGTGCATTGTATTTTAGAAAATAAAAAAACAGCAAACCCTACGTTTTTCTAAAAAATATTGTAAAAGCATGTTTGCATTTTTTCCTTCAAAAAATTAAGGGTTTGCGAACAATCTACTTCTCTCATTGCGAACAATCTACTTCTCTCAACTCATTTGGAAAGTTAAACTTAAAAAAAAAAATGGAAAATCCATAAACATACAACAACAAACCAACACAATCTTCAAAATTTAACACTTACCTCTTTCAAATGAGTTGAGAAGTCTTGGAACAGCTGCTATGGACTCCTTGATGCTCTCAATGCAAACGTATGTCTCCCCGAAGTGATCTTGTGCACTCCTTGATGCTCTTCTTCCTTGCTGGTTTTAAACCCTTGGCCTCTTATTTTCCTTCCTCTCTCTCACTTTCCTCTCTTCTCCCAACAAGCAAAACGAAATGCCTTTTAGGGCAAATTAGAAGACACTTGTAAAAAAAAAAAGAAAAAGCATGTGTTTTAATGTTTTCTTTAAGTCATCCAAGATGACTGCCGTGGCCGGGTCATAGACCACGGACTCGGCGAGTCATGGCATGACTTGCATGACTCGTGAGTCATGCGGGTCATGACCCATGACTCGTCGAGTCATGGTCATGGGTCATGAAAACCCGCCATGGTCTACTCAGCCCGCGAGTCATCATAACTCGCATGATTCGCGGCGAGTTATGGAACTCTGATTTAGACTGAGTGATTAACAAGTATTAAGAACATCTCCATGTGGAAGTTACAAAAGATTGCTACATCATCATTGTATGGATCAGTTAGTCATCATTTGCAGAGATGAAGACATGCCAGCAAGTATGCATTATCTAGATACGAATGAAGTCTCCACATACAACGATTGATGATCCAAAGAAGGCCCTGGTCAAAGGAATGAATAGTTATTGTGACAGTAATAGTGACTAGATTGAATTTTGAGGCATGGATCAATAAGGAACAGCGAATATATCACCAATGTATAAATGCAATATACAAATTGAATGACATCCATATGACTGTTAATACAACAATTACTATGATTGTTCGAATTAGAGGGAAGGGGATAGATTCGACATCATGATAACATTAATCCAAAGACTGAACATATTTGATTAAGACATTAATTGTATTGTCCATAGTTAACATCCAAATCATTATGGTCAGCCACGGAAACTGTTAATACAACAATTACTATGATTGTTCGAATTAGAGGGAAGGGGATAGATTCGACATCATGATAACATTAATCCAAAGACTGAACATAATTGATTAAGACATTAATCGTATTGTCCATAGTTAACATCCAAATCATTATGGTCAGCCACGGAGTGGTAGTCAATGTCCAAGAAGATTATTGATATTTTTGATCAGTAAAGGATTTATGATTGTTTGTTAATAGCGAATACAGTTCAAAGACAATATGAATTGAAAATCCAATATCTACGACTATGACTAAGTAGCCATAATATGATCAATATGAAGGAATAACGATCATGCTTAATAAAGAAATCAACTAACTATAATATCGATTATTGATTAGTCAAGTTTAACAATAATGAGGATATTGTTAATATTTTCCAGATTTATGATAGGAATAAACAAACTACAGAGATCTTTCAACTAAGCACAGGAAATAGAAAGAAGAAGCAACCAAGATAGGAGAGATAGTACCTGGAAATCAAGATTCACAGTATGACTTGACTTTGTGTTGATCCTTGACCAGCAACTTTAAATCTCTGATTTATCCTTCAGTATGCAATCTAGATCATATGTCAATCTGCCTTTTATGTTCGCCTATCGATGCTCAAAGAGAGCTGGAACAGCTTCAATTTGCTTTGTAATTCACTTTAACATCTAGGCCAATTTCGCTCCAATTTGATGCCTAATGATAATGCTTAAAAGATCGAACACAATTGCAGAGATATTGTACAGAATTTATCCAACCAGCACTTATCATCATGGATCTATAATTCTGCTCCAGAAAATCGCTCAAATGAAGACATATAATGCTGGTCCAAATACTTCAAATTCACTGCTACAAATTTGCCCTAGAATGATTGATCCTTGAGAAGAAAGCATATGTTATGTTTTTGATATCATTCATCTCAAGTTCGATTCTCATTATATGAGAATGGAGGAGACTCTTTAAGAGGCCGACTTGGGCCATTAATAAATAAACCTTGTTTATTTATCTTCTCCTTAAGAGGCCGACTTGGCCCTAGTTTATTTAATTTCTCTTAGAAAGGCCGACTTGGGCCCTTTTAAATAAACTTAATTATTCCATTCAAATATTAAATCGATTTTTCTAATAAACAATAAATATTAAACATTTCCTTATATTTAATATTATTATTTATATATATTGAAATATAATGATAAATATATACTCTATATATTTATTGTCTTTATCCTAGGCATAAGATATTTGCCGTAAAGGCCATAATATCAACAGATATTATCATCAATATCTACAGACTAATTGATTATCGAATGAAAGAATGTAATAAGGAAAAAGGTGCGATCCTCATAATGAAGAGATGTTAATATTAACCAATCTGTGTTAGAAGCTTTGTAATGGAAAGTTGTGATTAACAAAGACGGACAACGGACATGTCTCTTTCACTGCAACTCTTCATTCAACAAAGACGATAGAAGAAGGCATTCTCATCGGTCATTCAAAGCATCATATTGGAACTTCTATCTCTTAACCATCCATATTTAGATCTGCTTGATTGAGCATCTGCCATTCAGCATTAATAGGTAGCAAGAGTATAATTGCAGATCAGGGATGACACCAGTGATTGCAAGCATAGAACATGCATATCAGAAACAACATCCATTGTTAAGTTGCAGGCATATAAGTTAAGATCTGAAACAACAACATATCGCTTAAAGCGATATTCCATAATTGCATAATTACATTGTTATGCCTGACATAGCAAACACATTGCTGCAAGCAATATCATATCGATTGCATATATACATTGCCTATATCAGAAATAGCATCAGTGTATATAATTCTATATGAGAAGCAGCTAATCTCTATTACCATAAGTGATAGGAAGATCCTACTTCATAACATATTCCAGATGGATATATTAGAAATTGCTATTAGACATATTGATATCCATATCTTATCTCATGTATATTGTTGATTGAATCTGAAATAGCAACTGATATTTTGCATAATCTCCATTACTTAGTTCAAGAGAAAGAATTAGATAGAGCAAGTGTGAGAAGTTAAAGTAATTGTCCCGATATTCTGAGATATCAAAAAAGGGGACATTACAAGTTGCGCCTTAAATGTAAAATTAGTAGGACCAACTTATAATAATATAAAATAATATTCCCTCTTTTTTATTATAAATAATAGTGCACAAAAAGAGTACCAAGATATGAATTGAGAGGACTAGAGCAAGAGCCTTTTTTTTTAACGTGGGATTAGAAAGAATAAACAAATAAAGTAAAAAGAACATTGTAAAGTTTATTCTAAAGTTGTAATGACTTTATTTAATCCTAGAACTAAAAGCTAATTGACCATTAATAAATAATAATTGCTTTAGTAGCTTTGTCCTTTAGCCTATTGGAAATTAGTATAGGAAAGAAGTGGTCTTCTTTGAATTATTTTTGAGAAGGGAACATGGCTTTGCATTTTAAAAAAAATAAATATCTTGAGTGTTTTTATGAGCAAACTGAAGATTGGGTTTTGAGCAATAAAATTTGGAAAGAGCGTTCTTATTGGCTACTGTTTCATTTGCTATATTATTTATGGTATTTGATTTGACTTTCAAATCTTTTTTTTGCTTTATATTATATTAATTAATTATTGTTTCTGTTGGGTAGATTATATGAGTTTAAAATTTGGTATATGCACATTACCAAAGTCAATAATGTTGAATATGTTGTCATTGATACTAGAGGTTGATGATCAAGGTCGTATAAATTTTGGAGAATTACTCAAAGTAATAGAGAATTAGAATGAGCTGCCTGGTTGTTTGCTTAAGTTACTAGGTCGGTCAGGGACGACTAGGAGTCCCCAGGACATCTCGGGAACACTGAAGAGTCCCCTGAGTGTGTCGTGGACTTTTGGAAGTCTACAGTCTCTAGACATTGAAAAAGTGTACTTTTTAATTGTTTTTTAATATATATATATATTATATATTTGCAAGCAAATCAGATATATACATATTTTTTGGTTGATTGAAGAACATTTTCAGATCATTTCCAAATCTAAAATGGGCAATATATGAGGGTTTGTAGCTTCTATTGCATACATTATTGCTGATTATGCAGGCTACCCTAAATAAAAATCAGAATTGAGGTTTTTATGTTGGTGTTTCCACGTTTGCAATTTATGTTGTGCTACTGTCATATGTATCCAACAATTCATTATCCAATTCCATTTTCATATATGGTTGATTTCAATGCATAAGAGTTTCATATAATCAGTGATGAATGGCAATATCACTATCCATAAAATATTAGTCATAATTAGCAGCCATATTTGAGTATTTGACATATTTGAGACATACAATTCATATCTTAGTATTTAGTATTTGCAATCTTGCTATTTTGCTAATTTGCTAAAGTTTCATTTGAAATGTAATTCTTATGCATGTTTTCATTATTAGTTTTTCTATTACTATACGTATATCAGCACCGCCCCCCACAACCCCCACTCCGCTGTCCCCCCACCATTCCCAAACTTAGGCGCTTTGTCCCCGTGTCCTCCCTTCCTGTTGTCCCCCCGTTTCCAATGGGTTGTGGAATATTAAATAGAAGTAAATGAATTGAGCTGAATATTTATGTTTGGGCTTTTGCTATCTTCGGGAGTAATAAGGATAAATATGAAATGCCTTTGTGCCTTATGTTATTGGCGTGGGTATTATTATTTGTTTTGGGCTGCCTTTTTCTATCTAGTTGGCCTAAGCTTCAGGATGTAAAACATATCATTGCAGGCTTGATTTTTTTTATGCAATTATTAACTCATGGTTGGAAACATTTATTGATTGGCTTTTTTATATGAAACTAGTTAATTTATTCTATTGTTCTATTTATGGTGCGACGACTCTGGGAATTGTAAAGTGTTTTTTGAGTTTTGAAGTTTAAGCCATTCATTTTGAGGCTGTGCGTTTTTTGAATTGAACCAATGTTTTTATGAGCCAAGCATTCTAGTGATATCTGGGTGTCTTGGGTTACTGAGAGAGAGAATTTTTTTTTCTCCAATGTGGAGTTTTGTTGGGGAGCAGAGATAGGATGGTTGTCCTTAGTTGTTTTATATAGAAGAGCGGACGAATGGTATTGAGTGAAGCACATTTGTTCATATCGTGCATTTTAACTGATGGTTTGCATATCTATGGGTTGTGTATCATGAGGAGAGGTGTCGTGGCTGCTAAGTTAGGTGTTGTGGCTGCCAAGTTAGGCTTCGTAGTTGCTAAGCCAGGCAGCGTTGTTTATATCAGTAATCTCTTTGTGGTGTGTATTTTTTGTCAAGTATCTTGGTGTGTTGAAATTGAAAGATGAAGTAGGAAATAGAGTAGTGCGCCGTTGAAAATATATGATTAATGCATTTCTGTCATGTGTGGATGGATTTATTGGAGCCGTTTTAGTTGAAAAGTGATTGTGTGTTGAAGTTTTCAATTTCTAGGCAGTGTCATTGTTATGTAGTGCAATGCTAATTTATTTTGAGATCTGCTGGGTGTTTTGAATGGATGCATGTAGAATCGTTTTTAAAAAAAAGGTGGAGTTGTGTTGAAAAATAGAAAGGATAGTCTTCTACTGTCAGGGATATGCAAAGATGATAGTGTACTTCAGATTTGATTGAATTAAAAAGTGATTCTGCTGAAGGGTGATGGATGTAATGTTCTCTCTTAGAACGATGTTTTGAACTGATGGTTTAAAGAGAACTAGTTAAGAACTACTTCAGGTTTTAGTGTATTTATGAGTTGTTGCTCAAACTGGGGTTGGTGCCTCAGCTGGTGAGAGTCGGTGTTCACTTATTTAATTTGGGTTGGTGCCCATTTTGTTAATAAAAGCTCGTGTGCCATGGTTTTTACCCGAAAGGGTTTTCCACTAGAAATTTGTTGTTTGTGTCTTGATGGTTGGTCTCTTTATGTTTTATGATGTTTACAATACTGATTCACCCCCCCCACCTTGCCCCCACCCCTTCTCAGTATTTTCTGTGTGCTCTTCAAAATTTCAAATAATCTCTGATTTAGTGATTTTAAACTCGTGTGGTTCTCCACTAGTTATAGATTTTTTAGTTGTTCTAGAAGGCTTGGTGGTAGAACTGGTTTCACATCATTTTTAGACTTTGTAATTGCAAGTTTGGGTTGTGTGGCATGCTGCCAACAAGCAGAATAATTGAATATTATTCATATTGTTTTAGCATATGCTGCCATCATGCGTTTCCAAGATCTTGACAAAGAAATGTGTTGAGGTTTCTGTAATGTCGTAAATTACACTCCATGTAATTCTTCATTTCATAATGCCTCTGCTTTGGCCGAAAATCAAAATTTCACCTAAGCCTCCATATCACCCCATGTGCCTTGTCATCTCCATTGTCCGGATTCCTGTTCACGTAGCCTATTTGGCCCAAGATGCGTGTGCGCTGCGGAGATGTCTATGCAGCGTGCACTCGTCCCATGAATCTGTAGACCTGCAGGTGGTTGTTGAGATATTACACCTGTTGTTTCTGGCAATGTAATGTCTCCTTGCATTGTCTCCCGACGTAGGAAATCTGCTAGCCATTTTTAAACTCATTTGTTGGCTCCATTTTTCCCTCTCTTGGGCACTTTGAATTCTCTTGGCACACTTTCAGTCATCTCTACAACTTTTTCACCATTGTTGGACAATTTTTATAGCTTGTTGATCATCTCGCGTTGCTCCAGCAATCTCCATCACATACCAACTTGATTCTCGCCTTCATTCCACCGAGCTTCGGTTTCTTTGTTTCAAAGGGGAGTATTTCTCTATGCGTTTCCATTCATTCAATAAGCATATCTTAGTTCTTGATCATTTGCTATCTCTATTACTATCGTTTTATCGTTTATTGATTATCTCTTATCATATCTATGACATTTTGGCTGTTCATTGAGATGGAAATAGCAAAATGGGGGTCTGACTTTAGTAGGTCTGTAAATCAACAACCGAACAATTTTTCCGTCAGTCTTCTGTGCAAGTTTCGAAGGAGGAAGAGACAAAACAATCTTGGGATTCGTCTACTTCCTTTTGTGAGGTATTCTTTCTGTCCTTCCTCTTTGGTATAGCCCTTTTATCCGTACTTCACTTCTATAATTACATTCATTTCATTTTTGATCCCTGCTAGTTTAGTTTTTGCTCTTGTACCTTTTTGGTTCCAATGTCTACCCTATCTGGGGTCCCAAATCTGCGTTGTAGTCCTGGACAAGCACAGGCGTCTGAGACAGTGAGCTTGCGGCCTTAACTAGTTGGTCTTGAGTGTTTGGTCTTTCATTTTGAGTTATCAAAATATTTTTATCAGTTTATAGTGTAGAGTTATTTCTGTTTTTAGTATTTAGCTTGTCTTGTGTTCACTTAAATCTTAATTTCAGTTAATTAATTGATCATCCTAGCTCACCAGAGGGCTAGTTTAGTGGCTGATTTCCTCCTCGGGATTGCATCGATCCTTGAGGGTGGCAAATTCCGTTCTCCACAGTTTCATGCATAATCATTGTCTAAATGTCAAAAATATAAAAAGATACAGCTGGGGACATTACAGATATAGTGAAAGCTCAATTCTTTGTCCTTTGCTTGAATCAGAAATTTCTCTGTTCTTCTGTTGTTTCAAATGTTATTCATATTGTTTTGACATATGCCTTCGTCTTTGCCATCCCGAGATCTTGACAATGAAAAAGGTGTTAAGGTTTTATGCATAATCATTGTGTAAATGCCAAACATATAGAAAGATACAGCTGGGGACATTACATATATTGCGCAAGCTCAATTCCTCGTACTTTGCTTCAATTGACAAATTCTTTATTCTTCTGTTTTGAAAAATTTTCCTGGTCACAAATTTGTTGTGACAAGATCATGCCTAAGGTATGATATTGTTTTGTAAAATTTGGGATTTAATATACACAGATATAGCTGTTTAACTATATTGAATAGTGAACAAGTGATGCAAAGAAGTTTTCTGTCATCTGGTAAGTGATGCAATGGTTTTCAATTTGGGGTCATGCAAAAAGGTAATATCTAATGAATTATTAAACTAATTTTGTAGAGTGGTTGTAAAATATATTAAGTGGGAAGAAACAATCTCATGAAGCTATTGCAAAGATTTTTGATGAGCATTTTTACTGTCCATGCTTGTTAACTTCTTTGCTAGATAGGGATTTAGCCTTTAGGTACTTTGCATGTAAAGACATCTGGGTATGAATTCAAACTTTGTTGCATGTCGTTCTTGTTGAATTTGGGAATGCATTTACTTGTTCAAAATTAGTTTTGCATGAGTAACAATGAGAATTTTTTTGAGCAAACCTATTACGTTAACAGGTGAACTTGAAATGAAATAATGACAGCCACATAAATCAGATGCTTTATGTGATAACCTATGATAGCATTTCAGTGTGCACAAATAAGTTTGAATGGTTTGAAATAGGAAAAATCCTGCAAAATTTCAAAATGATATAATATTCATTTAAAATAGTTGACTTATTTATTTGTGAAAGTTGGTGTATATAATTAAAAGCCTGCTTTTAAGGAATAATTTGGGGTTTGCATGTGTTTAATTGGAAAAATACCTTTCTTGTAATTACACTTGAGTGCGACCAGATGATTCTTGTGTTTGATTATGGTACCATGTGATGGATCTGAATGGCAGAGGAAAACTGCTTTCCAGATGCTTTCATGGTTTACCTGAGTAATGATTTTACATGGCAAGCTATTACAAAAAGCACTTCTTGTTATGCAAGTACACAGAAAATTTGATAGTAAATATTCTTTTCTTGCGTACTTGTGTCAATGATTGAGTGAGCATTTTCTATTAAAAATTGGCCAATTTTTTTTTTTTTGTGTGATTTCCTAGTCATGTATGGTTACACACAGGTGGCTTATTAAACTTGCTGGATGTTTGTGATTTCATTGTCATTGCTTTTTATCTTTAAAAAATGCAGATATCATATTGTCTTCTGAAATAATTGGCTGAAAAGCTTTTTTCAATGTATTGATTTTTTTCTGTTGTTTGTGTTTATTTCTTGTATGACTGAGAGACATTAAGAATGTGAAATGATATTTAATGTTTAACTTATATATTCAATTTTATTTGGTTGCATAGAACCATTTTGTAATGTTGATAAACAAACATCTGTTTAAATATTTCTTTTATGGGTATTGCACTTCTGTCGTATATCTTAGATTATATAATATTTTGAGTCCTTGAGGATACTGAATTCTAAAATTGACAGGTGTTTTCTTTTGATGTGACAGCAAGCATCTGTTTTAGCTATGGAGGCGTATAATATTCTGCCGAATTTGGTAAGTAGGTATAGCAAAGGAGGCATGTGCTTGACGAACGGTTGTATGTTCACAAGGATCATATGTTTAAATCTATGTTGGATTTACTTTTTGCTTCAATTGTGATGTTATATTAAGGGTACATAGGACTAGTTTTGAAGTTAGATAGGATGTTCAAGCTTGGTGGTGAATCTTAATCAGGAAAAGAAAGGAGCTCTTGTTTATGCTCACAACCTCTTCCAGATAGATGGGAAATCCTTTTATGTTTACAGTTCACACTTAATTGAAATATAATAGACAATCCAAGTTAGTTATCCTTCTTTCAGTTTTGCCATTTTTCAGTTCATTTGCCACATTGGTGTCTTCTTGTTTTCCATATGCAAATTGCTAAAAGATAGCAGCTAGAGGATATTGTCACACATTTTGTGGTTAGAGAAGTCAGCCTTTTGAGTCCAGACTTACATAGAAATAATAATAGACAATGCAAATTAGTTATGTTCCTTTCACTTGTCATTTTTTGGGTTGATTTGTCCTCTTCACACCTTCTCTTTTCCTTTGCTTTCAGTCTAGAATTTAAATTTTCTATTAGTGCATTTTTGATCCTCTAGTTTTATCCTTTTTTGATATACTCTAGGTTTACTAGAATCAGAAAGCTCTTAGTGGCCATTTAGTCCATGATTAATGGTAATAATAAAACAGCATGGGGATGCACATAGAACATAAGCAACTTACACCAGTAACAAAATGGAGGATCCTAAGAAATATATGCAGCGCTTTGCACCCCAAAATCTTTCTTTTAGATTGGAAATGATTTTGGTGATTCAAATGCCTTGAAAACCTAATTTGTCCCATAAATATCACCAATTTGGCATATTCTATACCTAACATATTAACTTTTCAAGTGATTGGAGCTTGCACTTTGCAATATTATTTAGTTTTTTTAAATTTTTGGGGCTTTAATCATGTTTGCCTTAAATGTTTTGGTTCAAGGAGGGGTTATTTCTTTTGTCAATTCTTGCTTGTACAACACTAACAATCTCAAGACAAGGGCACTTGAAAATAATATATGGACGTTTGAATGATGTTAGTAGTTGAGAAGAGGAGGGTGCTAACACATCTATCTATGGGTTTGCATCTGAAGGCTTCCATATTGAAAAACTTTTTTGGGAATGCGATCCCTTGTAATCCTATATTGTTCTACAATTGTCACTAGGATGGGATTGTTCATATGTAGCAATTTTTTATTTATTTAAGTAAATAGCTTCTACTTTAGAATACTATAGTAGTATCTCTATTTTTGTGGGATTTTTAATTGTGTGGAAGGTCAAGTCATTTTTTCACATCCTTTTTCTACTAGTGATCATTTCTTCTGCTACTTTTCACTTTGGAAATTAGAGCAATAGTAATGGTCACAAGGGGATCCATCAAGCACACCAACACATCTTGTCAATGTAAGTATCATAGATAGGGATGCTTATGAACATTCTTCCATGTTTCGAGGACAGGGGTATATGGTTTAAGGAATATCAAGAAGATGACGAATAAAATATTATAGAAAAATTACTATTTGAATTGTTAAAAAATAAATAAACTAAGAATAGCTGAAATAATCTAAACAAACTAAAAAAGCTGAAATTAGAAAAAGACAAACTTTAAATCTGTCTATGAAATCTGTAAGCACACCCACACAAAGCGTTAAGCTCCAAGAATGAATTGCTCAAGGAGTTCACCAAATATTTGGAAATTTTGCCTCCATGACCAACCTTGCTGCTGTAAATATTTCTGCATTATTTGTGATCAATTGACCATTTTTTTAGCTTCATCAATTCAATTGCGTCAATTAGAATATTGACAATAAATTGTGTATTTTTTTATCATTTGCCTTGCATTCCACTACTTTTAAGAACATTAGCTCCTTCGGTCTCATTGCGATCACATTGATCAATGACCTATTTTTGGTATCCATCCATCTATCACAAAAAATAGAAACACACAGATCAGAAGGTGCTCTTATAGAAACTGATATTAAACTATGTGAGATAGCAGTCGGAGACCAATTTCTACATATAGGAGACTAATCTTTGCAAAATAATAAGCTGCAAATATAATTTCAAAATTTTAATTAATTTGGTGCTCAATGGACCGTTACAAGATATAAAACTTTCCTGCCCAGTCGTAAAAAAGATACATGGATATGATACAATCATTATCTGCATATCCGGATTTGTTTAATTGTACCTCTGGACCCATATGTTACATATCAGTTTTATGATTCAAAAGAACTTTGAATTGATGAATATTAATGAATCTTTAATAAATCATATCTCTGGATGGGATTTTCCCATATTGAAAAGACTTTTTTCATTAACGATTCATAGAAAGTATTCTTTGTTATATTTTCAATATTTTTTTTTATAATGACAAGTAGAAAGAGAAGCTAATTGGCTTGAATAGTATGATAAATTTCATAATCTTGAGGATTTCACACTATAGTAATAAAGATATTTTCATTCTCCAAAATGTCATGTAATCTTTAACTGATTTTGTGCTTCGATATAATTGCTTGGAATAAGCGCTATAGCTTGTTTCTAGTATTTAGCGGCTTGACCAAATCAAGCTTCCACAATTTCAGGATCTCCTTGTTGAATGGCCTATTCTCATTGGTCGGGATAGATCAGCTTCTAAAAGTTTTCTTCCCTTAGAACCGTACTTGAGAGTTTCCTACATCATATGGCTCAATGAACTTTTCTTTAGCCTGCTACTCAAACTTTCAAAATAGGATAAATACGTTCAGGTTAATCGAAAGAACAAAACGAGTCAATGACATGTGTTTCAAACTTCACTTTCGATAAATGATCAAGTTTTTCCCACCCTAAAAAAGATTAAGTATTAGAAATAAAGAGAACTACTTCAGATTATCAAGAAGAAAATATTTTTAAAAGGTAACCATATATGTTGTGTAGAAATTTTGAATGAGGCTTTCCTACTAGGAAAGTACTTCATGTCTTTAGAATCCGATGCTACACCGTTGCTCAATAGCCTAGTAAATTAACTCTATTACAAAAATTGATTCCTTATTTTTGTCCATGAGTAGATTTGATCGTGTCAGCCCAAACTTTTAATAATTGATCTTTATGGTGCTTTCTCCATCAAGTGAATTGATTGTATTTTATCCATGGATTATCTAGGCTATTACCCATTCATTTTTGGGTTTCTATGAGGGATATTCTTTTGGCTACAACTGATAGCAAACCGTTGTTTTGGACTGTGCATATGTAGAAAGCCTCTTTTTTTTTTCTTTTCCATGCTAAACGAATTCATTCCATACTACAAATAGCCACACACAATGACAAATCAAGGCCATATTATTAAGAGCTTGAGGTAAAGACAGGTTTCGTTCGAATGCCTGGAAATGATATTCGAAATGCTTCATATTTGTAATGTCCCCTGCTTGCACCTAGCCAAGAAATAGAAAAAGGCGGTTTTCTAGAAAATGATTGGAAAAAAGCAAAATGTACTTTTTGGAAAAAGCAGCAAAAAAGTGCTTTTTGAAAAACAGTGAAAAATAAAAAATTATGGTTTTTTGAAAAAGTATTGAAAAAGCAAAAAAGGTTTTTCTGATAAAATAGTGAAAAAAGAGAAAAGTGCTTTTTCAAAAAAATCAGCAAAAGCGAAAGGTTTTTTCCTAAAAGAGCTCTTAAAAGTTATAAAAGAGATCGGGGCTCTTGTTTGGCATGTTGAAGTTGATATCTAATGCTATGTTGTCAGAATGATTGGGGAGTTCATGTTTTTTGACTGATTGAGGACGATACCTCTCTTTCAAATTGCTAGTTTGGGTGGTGAAAGACTAACCCTAGCTAGTTGGCTCTCATAGTTGTAGGTTTTTTAGCGTTCTTGAAGCTTTCACTAAGCTTTGTTTTGGATTGATGAAGTATTTGCAATTTTCTGATATGGGTTTCCAGTATTTGGTGTGTAGTGTGGTTTTCAATTGTGTGGTGTGATTTTTGGAGTTAAAATCAGACTTTCCGGAGGTTCTGAGATCTCATTGTGGCAACTTCATGTGAGGTATCTGTTGGTTAAGTTAGAATACTAATTATTGAGGTTTTTGGCACTTGTTTGTGCCCTTTCTTGTCATGTTCAAGCCAGGTTGCTGCATGCTTTATGGTCTGGTTTAATGATCATAAATTCTGATTTCAATGTCTTATCTTTGATATTGTGATTGAGGATAACTGTATAGTTGAAGGGTTTCAAGTTTCCTTATACTATTTTTTTAATTTAGTGGCGACGGTGTCAAATCTCCACTTAATTCAGTAGCTGCAAGTAATGTTTTGTATTCACAATGAGGTGAAGGCTCAGCCCTCTCTCATTTGTTATCAGCAAACACTCTTTCTTCTTTCTATGATTTGTACTGATTGAGTGGCGATAGTTTCAAAGCCCCCACTCCATATAGTTTACTGTTGTGAGCATTGCATTTGTTAGTTTATGTATTTGCATGTATTACAGGCTAACAAAGCCTATAATGAGCAGTCATTCTACTTTGGTTTCTATATTGTTGCATATATTTTAAAAAAATAAGGGGTGGTTCTTACAGTGGTATCAGAGCATGTTTTTCCTGCTAGCTTGTGAAAGTAACCTTCAAGCAGATTTCAACTTTCTATGAGTGAGAGGGCCCAAAGGTACTATATTAGAGAAAAAAGAAAACAACATTGGCAGCCTCCACAAGTTTAGGAGGGAGAAACAGTTTTAGAGATCTTAGGCATGCATCAAGAACCTCTAAGAGACAGTGAGAACATGATGGAGAACATGACAAATGTTCTTTGAGCCCAAATGCATGGATGGGAATGCGATTTGAAACCATGATTGATATAATGTCTCAAAAGTGAGTAAGCTTAATTGGAGTATGCCCAATAATACCAATGGTAATCAAAATGGTTCGCTGAGTAAACAAACAAAAAGGGTTGAGAGTAGTTCTTCAAGTGAGCAAATTAATAGTCAAAGGCAGCCTATAGCAGCAGGCTCAAACACTTTCTCAAGGCCCCTCCAACCCATTTTCATTCCGAAGGAAGGTTTGCAAAATGTCAATGAGACTCCTCTACCTTTGGTGAATGAGTTAACGCATGCCTAGGTTGAGTATGATACTCTTCCCGAGCCACTCAAGAACAACTTGACCTTCAATGAGTTCATGGATCAAAAGAAGAAGAGGAGTGGTGGGAGAGCTGATCATAGAGGACCAACAATTCAAAGAGACTTATAGTATGCTTTGGGTATGGTCATGCTTCATCACTTTAAGTCTAAGTTACCATATTCGCTCTGGCAACTGCATATTCGCAATTCGATTCGCTCCAAATTTGAATTCCAGTCAAATTCAAAATTTGTTTGAGTAATTCGCAGCAAATTCGTAAAAACGAACCCTAGCCGAATTTTGGTTCGCTTTCAACGAATTTAGGAAATGTCGCGCAAACCTGGGTTGAATTTGTGTGAATTTCGAGCAAATTTATGCAAAATTTCAACTTTGTTGACTTTCCATGGTTTATTTTAATTATTTTTAACTTCGTTTTTTTCGTGTTTAACCCTAAAATCGTGGCGTTTTTATGTTACGCGGCTTTTTGACTCCATTATGAGCTACGTTTTTGGTAGCAGTTGTGTGGTCTTCTCTCAGCTCCGTCTTTCCTCAGTGTTTTTGCAGGTTGAAACTTGAGGTCGCTGCTGCAGGTTGAGATAAGTAACGTTTTATAATTTATTATTTATATCAAAGAAACGAGAATCGGAATCGTCTCAGAATCGGAATCGAATTGCGAATCGCCCATGAATCGGAATCGAATCGCCCATGAATCGGCAAATTTAAAAAACCCTTAAAATTTAGACATTTTTACAATTTAAAACTTATTTCTTGCACCCTTTATTGAATATAACTTAAACACACTATAACATCATCAAATAGAAGCTAACATACATAAACAAGGAACATAAATGATAAATCCATCACATGCGT
>MU224647.1:1961337-1973890 GCA_018584345.1 Thuja plicata | reverse complement strand
CCGAAACTCCTCCAAGTCTTACCACAGATCCTATGTTGCTGGCCGTGAATAGTGGGCGCCACCCAGCGGTGGTCGAGATGGGTATCCTTGGCACCACTCTCACAGACACCATTGTAGATGGCGGGTCTAGAGTAAATGTACTTCCGGAGGAGACATGGAAAAAGTTGGGGAAACCCACGCTGTGGCCTCCGACATTCAACCTGTTGGGAGTGGACCAGAACGACAT
This sequence comes from Thuja plicata, assembly GCA_018584345.1. Taxonomy (NCBI): domain Eukaryota; kingdom Viridiplantae; phylum Streptophyta; class Pinopsida; order Cupressales; family Cupressaceae; genus Thuja; species Thuja plicata. Next base: position 1,973,664 of record MU224647.1, on the reverse strand, counting down.
CAAACCCATCGGAACCCTCATGGCTCAACGCGTGATGATTGGGACACAGCCCTTCGTACTCGACTTTGTGGTGATCCCACTAAAGAAAAAGGGGTACGATGCTATTTTGGGATGAGGGTGGCTCACCTCGGCGAAGGTGAACCACAATTGGAAGTGGAACACACTCACCAGGGAGAAAGCCAGGAGGAAGTATGTCATTGAACTCTGCACGCAAATGGTGAGCGAAGAGTTAGCATCTTTGGACTTAGAATCCGAAGGAGAGCAAGTGGGAGGAGACAGAGGGCAAAGAAGAATGGAGCCCAATGACGAAGGGGTTTTGGAGTTGGAAGAATGTTCTGGGGATGATGAAGATTCAATGAATGGCCTCTTTCATTGGCAGATGGAAGATTATGACTTCTTAACACCATCTTGTAACATGCTAAGCATTACGGAGGAGGAAGCCACCCCCGCACACCAGTTTACGAAGGAAGAACCCATCAAATACTAGGAGGTAAAATCAAAGGGGAAAAGCCTTGGTGATGACGCTTGTGTCGGCGACGGTTGGAACACCGTGGCCGCAGCCTTCAAATTCTTTATTCTCCTTCTTATGTACGGGACAACGATGGTGGTCCCTATAGAATTTATGGTTCCCAGCCTTTGGATCGCCATCGAAAACAAGCCCAAGGACAAAGTTTGGGAAGTCGGCTATGACAAGGCCATCTAGCTGTGGACTCCCGACGGGCGGGAGATATACGAGGCCATTAGCAGTTCCAAATCAAAACCTCACCCGGAGAGGAGGGACAAAGCACTCGAAAGTATGGACAGAGCACCCAAGGGGATGGAAGGGTACCCGAGAAGCCCGAGAGGCCGGATGGACGACCAAAGAGGCACCCGAAAGGTAATTAGATTAGGCAACTAGAAAAAACAAAAAAAAAATGCACGGCACTGTACGGCTCGAGGCCGTACGACAAGCAACTTGATGAGGACACCGTACGGCTTACTGTCGTACGACAAACTAAAATTTAAAACACCGTACGATCGATGACCGTACGGGCCCGCTGAACTCAAAAGGGAGCGAAGGCCTAGAGATAAGGCCGTACGGCTTATGAAACTAGCAATCGGTAAACACTGTACGACAAGGAAGGGAGGTGACGGACAAAAAGCAAAACATAGTCATAAAGCCGTACGTCCGTACGACATTTGTAAAACTAGCACTTAGTGCATGTCGTACGACAAAGGGAAAAAGGGAGGTATCAACCGTACAGCAAGGAGAAAAACTGTAGAGAAGGCAAAAGACCGTACGGTCAAACACAACTAGGGGGAGGAAAAAAGCACAGGTTCTTGTACGGTTGCACCGTAGAGACAAGAGGTCTCGCAAGTGTTAAATCATAACTGTACGACAAACCATCATTCCGTGTACAGCATGGACGAGAGCATGATAAGGGAAAGGTCGTACGACAGTACAGTGCCACAGTTCACTTCCGAACAGCTAGCGCGTGAGAGGAAGGAAGGCGACCGTACAACCGTACAGACAAGAATATTGAGGCAGCAGAAGTTATTGACGACATCACACTGTATTAAAGAAAAACAAAAAAAAAACTTCAAATAAAGAAATAGGCCACCGAAGGGAAGGACATAAGCAGGTAGTGAAGAAAACATAGTTATTGGCAATTTACATAGGCATTGAAGCAGTTGGTAGAAAAAGTATGGCATCGGACGAAAATCACAAAAACGGTTTGCGCCATGGACTTTTGTGGGGGTTTGAAGGTGCTGCCCCAGGATCCCGCGGGGGCGCTGCCCCTTGACCCCGTTGGGGGCGTTGCCCCCAGACCCCCATTTATTTTTGAGGCACACCACAATAGAGTTTGGGGTACCTGCGCCGTCAGGGTAGGCGTTGGGTTTGTTTCGCTTGGTGAGAAAGAAGTTTGAAGCCGAGGGAGATGGATTTGGAGGTTGTGAACACACAGCTTTGAATAGTTGAGACCCAGAGATGTTGCAGGCATGAATTGTCTGTGCGCAAGTGGTGGCGAGAGAGGTAGCAGGGCACTACGCTTTGAGGAGTATGTCTTGGCTGGACATGAGGCGGCCGTGGTGGAGGCACAGAGAGCTCGGGAGGAGCTGACCACCAGGTAGGAGGCAGTAGAGCGAGACTTGGCTCAGTGTACCCAGTAGTTGGGTGTGGAGAAGGCAGCATGGCTATTGAGGAAAGATTGGCTATGGAGACAGTATCATTTGAGAAGCAGATTTGCAGCACTTGGTAGAGGCTGAGATTGAGCAGCATGTTTTGGTTCTTGTACGTCGTGGTTCATCATTCCTATATTTTTCTGTCCCGGACATTTTGTTGTCGTTCGGAGATGACTTTTCTTTAGGGGGGGATAATGTTAGCCGTAGAGTTTACATTATGCTGTGTTAGTTATATTATGTGTAGCCGACGGTACTTAGTTACTACCGGATGACAGTTGGGAATCGGTGGTGACGTTCGGTCACACCCGTTCGGGTTTATATAAGCAATGCTTTCTCTTCGGGAAGGGAATATAGGAGAGTGACTATTGTAAATGTACTTAAGTTACGGATGATCAATAAAGACTTTGATATTTTCTGATCTATCTTATGTATTTGTATTTTCGTACAACGTCTATGCATCAGTAAACTAGGTTACCCCAGCGGGTAAACAGTCAGGACGAAATTCCTCATGAGCAACAATCTCTATGCTACTGAGAGATACAATATGGAGTTTCGAATCATGATGCATTAAGGTAAAAATATGATTATTCAATAAAGTTGTTACTTTCATCTGATGCAATGTCAGTTGCCCAAAATGGTTCAATTTGAGGATTTGAGGTACGAGTTTGAAGCCAATCTACTGTGACTGAATTGCCATTGCGTTATAAGAGCCTTCCAAGCTAGAGCAAGCCTTATAAACCTAGGACAGGGTCGTACCAGTCAGGTTGACATCTGTAACAAGACGTCCAAGTCTGCAACCATGTGAATAGGGCCATAAAGGTCTGAGAACTGATTGGGAGGTGTCGTACAAGGCTGGGCATTATCTGGGAGTGCAGAGGAGGTCCAAAAGTCAATTAGAAGAGTCTCGTTCAAATCTGAAGGCATTTAGATTGTTCTCTAGAAGCTGGGACAGTGCCGTCCATAACCTGAAACTATCTGGGGTTGGCGTCAAGGGAGTTGGAAAAATTCCATTGCTGTTCATACACTTAATGATCAATACTGTGACTGAAGCAGTGATTCATGTATGCAAATTACATTATAATGTAACCATTAGAGTGAAAGCATAGATGTACTCTGCTGTTAATGTATTTCATCTACTAATTATGTATTTCACCTGCTGTTAATGCTTTTCCAATATTATTGGTTTCAGAATAGAAAAAAATATGAGTTTGATTTCAGTATTGTTGTTGTTAATTTAGTAAGTAGCTTTCTAGATAATTATGTGTTGTGGCAATTCAATATCAATTTTCAACTACTGCAAACTGAGAACAAATCAGGAAAAAAATCAGATAGGGCTGCCCAGTACAGTTTTTAGTTTTCCAATCGATTTTTTCCCTTGATTGCATGGTTTCTTGTCTGATCAATTCAGATCTGATTGGAAACATTCAAATTTCTTTGCCAAATCGCTTAGATCTGATCACTACAACACTTGAATTCTGATTTAGAAGGCAACAATTTTGATTTGCTCCTGAAAAATATAGCCAAGATTTGGGCGGGATTTTGGGGTGCCTTGGAACTTAATTCCAAGAGAGATCGGAAATCTGACCACCTTTGGAATTTTGTTGCAAGTAAGGTTGGAAATATGACCTTCCTTGGAATTTTCCAAGAGGTCTTTCAAATATATTTCTAAGTGTATAAATCTTGTCATTGCCAATTTCAGATTTCACTTTGATTTCCTTGGATCTGTTTTTGAATCAATGGTCTAGGACTCGCCTGGACTCGGTAGATCTTGATGAGTCTCAGGCCAAGTGACCTTGGCCGAGTCCCAAGGGCTCAGACTTGGGCTCGACCAAGTCTGGCGAGCAACTCGCTCGAACTCACAGACACTGCGAGTTATATAGGACCCGATGAGTCCCGATGATGGGACTTGGCCGACGTCCAATCATAAAATTGCAATAAAAAACAAAAAACTAAAGTATTTTAATTTTTTTTTCCTTCTATTTGATTTTTTCAACCCTAAAAGTGAGCTCATTTCATTCATTTGGCAAAAGGAAGAAGAGTGAGTTGTGATGAAAAAGAAAAGCAAAAAATCATCAACAAATCACATTGGGGCAGCTTCATACTTGCATTTGGTGCTTCAAAAGCTTCATACCAACAATTGCAAAGAGGTTTCATCTCATTTCAACTTTGTTCTAAGAGGTGAGATTGAATTTTTTGGCTTTCTTAGTTTTTTAATGTATTTTCTAAACAAAAATCTTCATTGTTTATCTTTGAAAACATTTCAATTCTTTTCCTTTTAAATTCACACTTCAAACAACAAACCCTACATTTTTTAAAATTTATTAAAACAATCAACAAACCCTATATTTTTTAGAAGAAAGCTACAAAATTACAAATAGAAACACTACAAATGTTAATTTTTTTTGGTAAAATTGTCTTGTTGCAGCAGCCTTGAGCTTTTCAATGTTAATGTTTTGAACTAGAATTGCATAAAATAAAATGCCGATAAATAAAAAACACAATAATACCAGAGATACCCTGGGAAAACCATAAATGGTGGCATCAATAGATTGAAATACCATATTGCTGGGATACACGACAATGATGCTGATCCATGTAAAGAAGCACTTCTTGAGGCTATTCGTGAATGCCAAGTGCAGTTGAAAACTTTTGAAGCACTAAAGGAAATTAAGAAGAGGCAACGAGAGGAGTTGTTCAATATTGGTTCCCGTTCAGTCTTGGACTGGCTTCTTCCATGCCTCCAAACCGTCTTGGTGCTTTTGCTACTGTTCTTGGCTCTATTAGTGCTAGTGGTACTATTAGGATTGGTTCTAGAATTAGGAAATCTAGGTTGGATTCATAGTTTGAGCCATGCACTACTCTTGGTTAAAAACCCTCGCTTGAGAGCGAGCCTTGGAACAAGGAGGTACGTGATGTTTCTATAAAAGCAATTGGCAAGTTTTGGCACTATTGCGACATTCCATTTTTTGCAGGTAGGTAATTCTTTTTTATTTGATTGTTAAAAATTAAAAATTAATAGTTTGCTTTGTCTAATGAATTTTTATTACACATACATACCTTAATTAATCTATTTGTGATAGATCTCCTTTTTAGCAAGGCATGATAGATGCCATGACCATTTCTAGGGCGGGGCTCAAAGCCCTTAATGATACTGAGTTAAGTGGCCCACTTTTGTTAGAACTGGTTAATAATGTAAAAGCCAAATTACAAAACCAGCGTGTGTTTTGAAGCAAAAAGGGTTGCACGATCATGACTGATGGTTGGTCCGATAGGACGAATAGGACACCTCTAAACTTGCTTGTTTCCTACAAAGGTGATTGATCATTCTACTTCCCTAAAGGCATTGAATAATTTGAATTTGATTTAGTGATCATAATTTGTAGTTTATGATTTATTGATTGATCATTGATTTTGCTTTATTTTTAGGTTCCACCATGTTCCTCAAGTCCATTGATGCTTCCACACATAGCAAAAATGCCACATACCTATGTGAGGCTATAGAGGAAGTCATAGGTGAGGTGGGTTAAGAAAATGTAGTTCAAGTGGTGATTGACAATGCAACAAATTATATTGCTGTGGGTAAACTTTTGATGGAGAGACACCCGCTCATATTTTGGTCTCCATGTGCCGCCCATTGCATTGACCTCATGTTAGCAGACGTTGGCAAGCTTCCATGGGTTAAGTCATGTGTAGGAAAGGCTGAAAACATTTGCGGTTTTATGTACAGTCCTGCGTGGGTCTTTAATGCAATGAGGCAATATACGAGGTAGAAGGAGTTAGCTTATCTTGGAATCACAAGATTTGCCAAAAAATTCATCACATTGCAGTCCCTGCTTCAGTCAAAGGCAAATTTGTGGCGCATGTTTGTTGATGAGGAGTGGACTACCGCACTCTATGCTACAACGATTGCAGAGATTGATGTTGCAGATTGTGTGTTTGGTGAGCTAGGCTTTTGGGCCACTTGTGTAGAGATCGTGCAGGTAAATTTTTTTATAAATTCTACATTTTGTTTTACTTTTAAGTTATATTTGTATTTTTCTTTTGTTTGCAATTTTTTTTATTTCATTCTCACTTAACTATTAATGTTTCACAATATTTGCAGTTCACAGTGCCCTTGGTAATTCTCCTACGAGGATTTGATGGAGAGAAGCCCACAATAGGCTACATATATGAGGGCATGGATAAGGTCAAGGGGGCCATTATATCTGTCTATGGAGGAGATGAGAGTAAGTATCGTCTCATTTGGGGGATAATTGATAGGAGACGACACCTCAAGCTTCACAAGCCCATCCATGCAACTGCTTATTACCTCAATCTGACATTCCATTTCCACCCTGATTTCAAGGCGGATGACGAGGTTCTTTATGGGTTGTACTCAGTTGTAGACTAAATGTCTACTGGTGATACTGAGGTTAGTGCTATCATTTGTGAGATAGAGGCCTTCTATAATGCACAAGGGAGCTCTTCTCTCGTCAAATTTGCATAACCAGTTGGACAAAATCACAGCAAGGTAAAAATATATTTTAAGTGCATAATTTGATTTTATAACTTATAGTTGAAAATGAGAGTTTTTTTCTTCTTATTCTTATCTTAGATAGATGCTGTCAAATGTTTGGTGCTAAAACACCAAACCTATAGAGGATTGCGATTCACATATTGAGCCAGCCATGCAACGCTTCGGGTTTGAGAGCAATCGGAGTATGTTTGAACACACAGTCCTAGAGGCGCAATGTAATGCCCCCTTTGTAGCACTTATATCATGATGTTGTTAGCCTATTTCCCCTGGTCCTGTAGGCTAACTAGGACATTTAAGGGACTTTGAGGCCATTTGGCCTTGACAATTTCAGTTGTAGATCATTCTAAGGTGTTTGGAGGCAGTTTTATTTTTCTTATTATTTATAGTAAGTCATTTAGGCATGCTCAAGACCTTAAGTGATGATGGCATGTGGATGTTAAATTTTTAATTTCGACAAAAGGATTTTAATATCATTGATATGATTTATTATGCATTAATAAGTTAGTTTAAAAAGTTAAATATAAATATTTAACTTTATTAATGCTGCACTATAGTTAAGTGAGATTGTGGAGGTAAATTTTTTATAAATTCTACATTTTGTTTTACTTTTAAGTTATATTTGTATTTTTCTTTTGTTTGCAATTTTTTTTTATTTCATTCTCTCTTAACTATTAATGTTTCACAATATTTGCAGTTCATAGAGCCCTTGGTAATTCTCCTACGAGGATTTGATGGAGAGAAGCCCACAATAGGCTACATATATGTGGGCATGGATAGGGTCAAGGGGGCCATTATATCTGTCTATGGAGGAGATGAGAGTAAGTATCGTCTTATTCGGGGGATAATTGATAGGAGACGACACCTCAAGCTTCACAAGCCCATCCATGCAACTGCTTATTACCTCAATCTGACATTCCATTTCCACCCTGATTTCAAGGTGGATGAGGAGGTTCTTTACGGGTTGTACTCAGTTGTAGAGTGAATGTCTACTGGTAATACTGAGGTTAGTACTATCATTTGTGAGATAGAGGCCTTCTATAATGCACAAGGGAGCTCTTCTCTTGTCAAATTTGCAAAACCAGTTGGACAAAATCAAAGGTAAGTAAAAATATATTTGAAGTGTATAATTTGATTTTATAACTTAAAGTTGAAAATGGGAGTTTTTTTCTTCTTATTCTTATCTCAGATAGATGCTGTCAAATGTTTGGTGCTAAAACACCAAACCTACAGAGGATTGCGATTCACATATTGAGCCAACCATGCAACGCTTCGGGTTTGAGCGCAATCGGAGTATGTTTTCACACACACTCCTAGATGCACAACGTAATGCCCCCTTTGTAGCACTTATATCATGCTGTTGTTAGCCTATTTCCCTTGGTCCTGTAGGCTAACCAGGACATTTAAGGGACTTTGAGGCCATTTGGCCTAGGCAATTTCAGTTGTAGATCATTCTAAGGTGTTTGGAGGCAGTTTTGTTTTTCTTATTATTTATAGTAAGTCATTTAGGCATGGTCAAGACCTTAAGTGATGATGGCATGTGGATGTTAAATTTTTAATTTCGACAAAAGGATTTTAATATCATTGATATGATTTATTATGCATTAATAAGTTAGTTTAAAAAGTTAAATATAAATATTTAACTTTATTAATGCTAGACTATAGTTAAGTGAGAAATATTTAAATAAAAAGGCCCCTTTATTTTATAACACATCGGAGACATAAATTGTAAAATGGAGTAAGGTGATTTATCCCATATTGGCAAGATAAGTGAATGAGCTCTTATGAGCGCGTTATAAGTGAAGAGCCTGAGTTTGCTCTACTGGGACTTAACCAATATTTCACTTCAAATTAAAATATAGCTAGTAGAAATCCCTTCTTGTATTTATTAAATCAATTCAAAATGGACATTGTTCATCATTCAATCTTGAAGGAATTTGGAAAAATGCTAACATTTATTACTTATTTTTATTTGCAATAATAAGGAACCTGGTATCGTTTATGAAATGGCTGGAATGATGAGACAGCTCACTCCTCTTGTCTTCCACGCAAGGATGTGATTCCACTAGCAAATGATCAGAATGGCAGCTGCCTTCTACTATCCACGCGGCCTGCTTTCTCTGATGTCTATGGCTTACAGTTAAGGGTCGGGGTCCTTGATTGCTGTGTGCGGATGTAGTGAGGTCGTGGCTTCCTGCTCAATGGGCTCAGGCTTATTGCAACCATAGTGCTTCTCACGGGATTTCGCCCAGCTGCCTAACGCGGCCTGCAAACTGCCGGTTGCGGACAAAGAGTTGTATTGGCGGCTCAACCACGGATGCCACCAGTTTCAATGTGACCCAGCCGTCACTTGCTTGCCTTCCTTTGCAAATTGGATTTGTGAATTAATTCGCACAAGTCTGTAATTCCCAGAATAATCTTGCACCCTCAGTGTGCCTGCCAGAATTTGATAAATCCTCTTTCCTCTAGCCATAGTCGAACAGTAAGGAGGAAAAGAACAATTGATTATATAACAACAAGCAATTGAATATCAGTTCAAGGAAGAATTAGTCTTCCAGAACCAATTTGACCCTTATATATCAGCAAGGGCTCAGATTAGAGAGAAAATTCTCACAACCAAGTTTTTAATAAAATGTATTCGATGATCAACTTCGCAAATGAGCCCGAATATATAACTCCTCGGATGCAAGAGTTTCTAAAAACCATTTCCAGTTAACGAGTCTTCAATATATCACCTTCTAAAAGCATTATAATAATAATATTTTATTATTATAATACTAAAGTCAATTTATTAATTAATAACATATTGTCATTAATTAATATCAATAATGCCTCTGATGACGATTCTTGCATCCACTGTTAAAATAGTTGATCAACCTGGTCTTCAACTGCACTGCCAGAAATAGTAATTGGCCTCCAACTGACTTACTATAAATAGTAAGTCCAGAAATAGAATCTGAACGCTGAGACCCTCAAAACATACTGTCAACTCACGAGGGTCGCGCTGATGAGTTGACCATATTCAGGTTCCCAGAACCTGCTAATTCGGGGACATCACAGTCCGCCCTCCCTGAAATTGCTTGTCCTCAAGCAATCGCAATCCAGGGTGCTGCATAATATCCTCGGCCTCCCAAGTGGCATTCTCGTCAGGTAACCCCTGCCACTTGACTAAGTACTCCCGGATTGTTCTCCGGCGCAACCGTCTCTCCCAGATATCCAAAATGGCCTCTGGTATCAATTCCAGTTTCCCCTCATCATCCAGTGGTGGTAATACAACAAAAGGAGTCACAGTTCGACCTAAGGCCTCCTTGAGGCGCGAAACATGAAACACATTGTGCACTCTGCTGTCCTCAGGTAATTCCAGCTCATAAGCCACCTCTCTGACACGTCGAACCACCCGAAATGGCCCATGGTACCGCGATTTGAGCTTTTCTGCCCCACTCTTCTTGATAGAAGACTGCCTATAAGGCTGCAGCATAAGATAAACCATGTCCCCAACCTCGAAAGAACGAGCTGTCCTCTTGTGATCCGCATACTGTTTCTGTACATTCTGTGCTCTTTGTATATTGTCCCTCAATGCCCTCATAATGTCCTGGCTGTCCTGCAGTAAATCTCCTGCACTGGGCACCCTGCTGTCACTGCATAATAAATCCACAAAAGTCGAGGGATCGTAGCCATACAAGGCACGGAAAGGGGACATCTGTATGCTCATGTGAAATGTGGAGTTATAACAATACTCACACATATGTATCCACTTAACCCAAGCCCTCTGCTGTGATGAGACGTAATTCCTCAGATAGCCTTCCACCCACTTATTGACGATCTCTGTCTGGCCGTTGGTCTGCGGATGATAACTGGTACTTGGTGTCAACTCTGTACCGCATAACCTAAAGATCTCCTGCTAGAAGTGGCTCATAAAGCGACTATCTCGGTCACTCACAATGTTTCGGGGTAAGCCATGCATCCTAAACACCTCCCGAAAGAATAACTCTGCCAGTTGTACTGCGGAATAAGTAGTGGTGATAGGGAGAAAATGTGCATACTTCGTGAGCCTGTCCACCACCACGAAAATGCAATCCCGTCCTTGGGCTTTGGGTAGCCCCACAATGAAATCCATGGAAATACTTTCCCATTTCCGCTCAGGAGTGGGGAGTGGCTGCAACAACCCGGCGGGGTAAGTGTGCTCTTGTTTGTTCTGCTGACAAACAAAGCATTCGCGAACATATCGCTGAACATCTCCCTTCAGTCCCTTCTAGGTAAACCTCTCCCGAATCTGCTTGTAGGTTTTAAAGGAACCTGGATGACCCGCCATAGGTGTGTCATGGAAAGCTCGAAATATAATCTCTCGGACCCTTGATCCTGCAACAAGGAAAATCCTCCCCTTATAAATGATCAGCTCATCCACAAGGGAATATCTGACGTCTTGGATACTACCATCAATAACGCATGTTGCCCATGTATCCCTGGCATACTCAGCTAGAATCAAATGCCTCCAAGCCTCAGAAACCTCGGTAAGTGAGCAGAGGTGGGGTCTTTGTGATAGAGCATCGACCACCACATTCTGGGTTCCTTTGATATAAGTAATATCAATGTCATATGACTGCAACTTACTCACCCATTTCTGCTGCCTCTCATTAAGATCTCGCTGCCCAAGAAAATGTTTCAGACTATTATGGTCGGTTTTGATGTAGAATTTACTCCCTACCAAGTACTGTATGAATTTGGCCAAGGCATGCATAATGGCCAACATTTCCTTATCGTACACACTGAATGCCCTCTTAGGACCACGTAGTTTCCGACTCTCGAAAACAATGGGATGGCGATCTTGGGATAATACTGCTCCTATACCCTCTCTTGCAGCATCGCAGTGTAAATCAAAAGGTCTCAAAAAATCTAGTAGTGCCAAGATCGGACAAGTAGTCATAATAACCTTGAACCTCTCAAAGCACTCTTGCGCCTGAGTGGTCCACTGAAAAGCACCCTTACGTGTCAAGTCTGTAAGGGGGCCAGCATGTCTAGAAAACCCCGCCACAAATTTGCGGTAGAAAGCACATAATCCAATGAACCTCCCCAACTGTGTCAGGGTCTCTGGCGTGGGCCAATCTAAAATGGTGCGGACCTTATCAGGATCCATACGCACACCATCTGCACTAATGATGTGTCCCAAATAGAGCAGCTCCGTCATTCCCAACGCACACTTAGATTCCTTGGCATATAAGGAATCCCTCTCCAATATACTCAGTACTATGTCCAGATGTGCCACATGGTCATCCCAAGTCTTGCTGTAGACTAGGATGTCATAAAAAAAAACTAGTACAAACCTTCTCAGCTGGCTGTGGAATACCTTGTTCATCGTGGACTGAAAAGTAGCCGGTGTATTCGTCAAACCGAAGGGCATGACAAGGAACTCAAAGTGCCTACAGTGACATCTGAAGGCTGTCTTTTCTATATCCTGTTCCCGAACTCTGATCTGGTGATACCCAAACCTCAAATCAATCTTCGAGAAACACTGTGCTCCATGCAACTCATCAATCAACTCGTCAATCCGTGGAATGGGGTATCGGTTCTTAATAGTTCTCTTGTTTAGCATCCGATAATCAATACACATGCGCAAGGTGCCGTCTTTCTTCTTCACTAGAACAACTGAAGAA